>JAUZNJ010069178.1:0-53684 GCA_034780135.1 Jordanella pulchra
ATCTATCTATCTATCTATCTATCTATCTATCTATCTATCTATCTATCTATCTATCTATCTATCTATACAGTATATATATATATATCTATATATATATATATATATATATATATATATATAATTTTTTTTTTTTTTTTTTCCACTTCTCAGTCATGATTGACTTGGTGAAGTTAAGCTTGGTCTTTTCAAAGCCCCAAACTCTTTATTCCTTCCACATAAGTGATGTAAGACTTTGGCATAACACTTATATATACCCATATTGTTTTTTTTTTTTTTATTTATTTATTTCATTTTCCTCACAGGTAACCTTTGGATTTACTCCATCTACCAGCCAAACTATTCCAAGAACTCTACAGATTTGAACTCCTACTGTGACAAGACACTCTACCTGTTCGCCTTCTGGATCACCACGCTCGTCTACATCTTGCTGGGTGTCATCCTGTTCACCAGTTGCTGCGTCCTCTTCTGCTTCTTCCTCTTCGGCCGGGCTGATCCCGACGACGACGTGAACAACCCCTGAGAGACTCTGCAGAAGAAATTCAAGATGGTTCGCCTCTCACTTGGGGGTGCATTAGGTGCAGCTTCTGTTGTACAAAACATGAAGGGAGCACATCTGCTGTTGCACATAAAGACTTTGACATTTGAGAAGAATTATCTTACATGTGAAAACAAACAAAACATCAGAACTGGTTTAAGAGCTTTGATCTTTTTGGCTACTGAATTTCTCTTTTTTTTTTTTTTTTTTTTTTTTGTTTTGTTTATCTACCCTGTTTTACTCTGATGACGTATGTTTTAGAGCTGCTTCTGTGCTTGTTCTCTTTGTTGTATATTGTCTAACACTGAGTGAATGTTTGACTCATGATATCTGCCATGCTGAAAGACATACAGTATGTCTGTATTTATATCTTGAGCTTTATACATTTACATTTAATGCCCATAAATTTTGAGGAATTGGTTGACGTAAACCCGTCAATAAGACCAAATCAACAAATAGACAGAGCTTTAAAAAGAAATGGAGGCAATCAAAATGTCAAACTAAAATGATCATAAAAGTGTGTACAGTAGGTCCAGCTGGTGGAGAACAGTCTAGTTTATAGAATGAAACTATCTGAAATCCCACTAACAGCTGCTGATTTTATTAAAGGGAAAAAATGAGCTTGAGGAGCTTAACTTTGTTAACATGAAAATAGTAAGAAGGTCTTAACAGTATTGATTTACAACATGCAAACTAGGCCAAATGGTACAAAAATAATCAGGTTTTACATTTAAAATGTATCAGTTACATGCATCTCTTAAGGTCAGTGGCCACGATCCACTATGTTTCCCCTTCTAATCTTTTTTTGTTATAAGGGTGGGAAAAAAAACAAGCTCAATGAACTAAACTGAGCCTGCAGTGGAGAAGTTTTCCTCAGAAGAAAACATGTGCACAGCTCAACTAGAATAATCTTCCAGGCACCTATTAATGTCCACCTGTCCCCTGAATCCTCCTCCACAATTGTTATATGGTCTGGTTTGAAAACTCTGCAGCAAAACGCATTTATCAAACCAAATACACTCATTGTTTTTGCAAACTTTTTTTTATTTAGTTCATGCTCAAAGTTTCCCATCCTTATGCTTTATGGTCTAACTTGGTTTTGGTGAATATTTATACGTTTTGCAGTCTTTCCCAGCAAGACGGCAGTTTTGTTTTCTTTCCTCTGTCAAACAGGCACCATGTTTACTTTTGATAAAGCTTGTAGGAGCCTGAACTCTTATGTTTTCTTCAAATCTTTACTGGTTTGAAATGTGTTGCCATGGCTTATTAAATAACAGAAATTGTAATGATTTAAATGTAACGTTCGTTTTTTCTGTCATGTATTTAAAATAGAGGCTCAGAATGTCACTAATGGCTCTTGCTGCTGACAGACGTATTGAGAACTTAGCAATAGGAGCCTTCTATTTCTCAACACGTCTATAGGCCTAAACGTATTTCTTATCAAGTGTTGCCAGAAATAATCATAGTATGTATTTACAGTAGGGCTGGATGATAAATTTATATCGCGATTAATTTCTTAATTTCAGTTGATACGATATGATTTCGATATCAATGTATAGAATATGAAAAAAACCATAGAAAGACAACCAAGATTGTCCACGACAGACATCTATACAAATATTTTGCAAGGCTTATAAAAATCCTCCAATATAACATTCAATATTAGCTCTGAAAAACAAAAATACATAAAAACTACATGAAAACCTGGAACATCAGTCAGTATTTATAGACTGATGTATATTGAAATATCAAAAGAAGTCATAATTGATATTCAATTAAACCATATAGCGATATATATTGATATTGAAATACTGTCCAATTTACAGTACAAGTGTCATTTAGCTTATAATTTGTTTCTAAAAAGGGTGCAACAACAATGTGTAAAAATAATGTATGGTGCAAGAAACGGAGGCAAACAAAACAATAGATGAAATAAAAATAAAATGTAAGTAAAAATAAACAAAGAAATATAAAGCACATACTTCAATGATTTAGATGAAAAATTACCTGAAACCAGGTAAGTTGAATAATGAGTCCCTAAAACTAGGAAAATATATACAACACTATATATGCAAAAGTTCTGCTTAAAAAAACTTGTCTTTACCCACATATTTCATCTTATTGTGCAGCTTCTTATTTACAGTTGTGGTCAAAAGTTTACATACATTAGTAAAAAACATAATTTCATGGCTGTCTTGAGTTTCCAATAAGTTCTACAAGTCTTATTTTTCTGTGATCGAGTGATCTGAACACATGCTTGTTTGTCACAAAAAACATTCATAAAGTTTGGTTCTTTCATAAATTTATTATGGGTCTGCTGAAAATGTGACCAAATCTGCTGGGTCAAAAATATACATACAGCAACATTAGTATTTGGTTACATGTCCTTTGGCCATTTTCACAGCAACTAGGCGCTTTTTCATTACAAGTGTGTGTAAACTTTTCACCACAACTGTATTTCCACAAAATCAAAGGTAGGTTTGATATGTCATAAATTGTATACATGTAAAAAATAAATTATGCTTTTTAATTTTTTTATGCCCCCTAGTTGCATGAGGGCCCTAAGCAGCTGCTTGGTTTGCTGGTGCCTTTGGCTTGCTCTGTTTTTATCCCCTGTTTGTACATTTCTTTGTTAATGAGGCTCACGTCAAGGTTGTGTTTTCTCTTGTTTCCTTCAAACAGAAAAAACCTGCACAGAACTTGATGGCTTGGCAATTTGATGTTTAACAATCAATTTCTTAAAGCAGTCTTTTTGCAAAACCACTGCTGTCAATAACTATATTTAGTCTTAGTTCTTCTCTCCCATAAAAGGTGCTCCAGGCTTCTACTATCCTCTATTCACCCAGCAGATGGCAGCAGATAGCTGCTCCGGGTTTATTCATGTTGGCAGTGGTTCATCTCCACTGTGGACAGGCATTTACTTAGGTTTTCCACAGTATCGTTGGTTCTGCAAAGGCCCAAATGAACAAAACAAAAATGTATTGAAATAGACTGTATAAATTTTCGGTACAGGAATGGATTTTACTAAATTGAATCTATGAATTGGATTTTATATGCTTGAAAAATATTTGCAGCATTTCTTTTACTTTGACACATTTGCTGCAAATTGTAACGTTATAATAAAGCAAAACTGTAATGAATGTAACTAATATCAATTCATACATCTATACAACTGAACTTCCATGATCTTTACTCTTTTATTTTCAGATTTCATGTGCTATTTAGGTCTCTTTTCAGTTGTCTCAACCCTAAGTGGGTCACAGCAGATGATGGTTAATGTGCATCCTAGTTCTACTGAAGTTTTCTTCCTGGTATAAGGCAAGTCATCACGTTTGATCGAGACAGATTGCTGGGAAATTAACAACTCATTGCGAGTGACCAGTTTTCCAAATCATGAATCCTTTTGATTTGTAAACTGATGTTTGATCTCAGTTTTGTCTCAGGTTCTCTATTCCTTTTACTCGCATCGAAATTGGTAAAAGTACTACGGTCTATTTTGAACGCTTTACAGTGAACAGTGGTTGTAAATCCAAAATACAAATGGCTGACTCCATTTTATGTACTTATTTACATTAATTCCTTGTTATTTGAGTTGTTCTGAGTAACTATTTTTTATTTTTTTTTTAAAAAAGCTTTTATGTTATGCTGCCTATCTTGGGTGTTCTTTTTTATTGCTAGTAAAACAGTAACCAGTTGAATGAAGGATGGACAAAACCCTAAACTTATTTATCTTATCTTTAGAATATGTAAAGTACTTTAAATAAAAAGAGGAAAAGAAATCCTGTAATCCTCATTATTGATTACAGCAAATAAATGCTTCTTTTTGTTCAGTTTCACCCTTCATTTCTTTTTAAGACCTATAACAGCAGCCACATAAATATCCCAACAACAGTTTATTTTGCACTCCTTAATAGCAAGACTCTTTTTTATTAAAACATAATTTACAGACAAAATACAAAAAGTGATATTATTGAATATTTATAATGTTACAGCTTTAATGTTAATGATATGTTAAAATATTGCAGAATAGTCTAAAACTTTTGCCCCTTCATATGAATTTTATTTCTGTTCTGTGGATCTGATTGGTGGAGGAGTTTGTGACATCAGCACGGCTTGCGGGAAAGGTTTTCCAGCGTTTTGGCGTGTGCGGGCTGATAAATCAGAGCAAAGCTGGATGGGCTCAGCTGGCCGTTGCCCTGGGCGTCGACTTTTCCCATCAGTACGTAGTTCCGACCTGAAGGAGAAGAAAAACCAAGATAAAATGTCCAAATGTACCAACACTTCTAGAGTTTTCATATCTACAGAGGTGACAGTGGGACAAATTAGGAGCAAACATCAAGCAGGTTTCAAACAGGTTGATAGTTAGATTTTCAATTTGTGTACTTTGCCGCTACATGTTTTTTTTTCTTAGCTTTGTTCTGCCCCGTGTTTTAACAGCCTGTAACCTATGTTCACCTTTTATTATCTCAAAATTATAAACCCTTGTGGATTCAAATGTCTAGGGCCCTTGTTTCTTTTTTAGTATTTTATTAAAGTGTAAAAGACCAATGCTCAAGAATAATCTATATTCAGAGGGAGGGAGGGAGGGAGGGAAGGAAGGAAGGAAGGAAGGAAGGAAGGAAGGAAGGAAGGAAGGAAGGAAGGAAGGAAGGAAGGAAGGAAGGAAGTCAGTCAGTCCCTCCGTCCGTCCGTCCGTCCATAAATGTCCTTGTTTTGGACAGAGAAAACTCTCACCAAAGAGTCCAACCAATTATGAGTCAACAATTCACACTAAAGCAAATCTGATCTTTCATGGTAAAAGTCCTTTTCTTAATTGCTTACGCTGAAAAAAAAAAAAAATTCTTTCAAAAGTTTAGCGTTTTAATAATAAATGAGTACTATCAGGTATGAAAAGCTAAGTTTAATGATATTTTAGACTTACAAACCCCGTTATAATGTAGTTGTGGGAGAGAACGTAATGTAAAAATCAAAGCAGTTTAGCCAAAAACAAACAAAAAACAAAAAGGTTTTACAGTTTTTACCCAAATAATAGCTCCTCTAATATTTGGAAATAAAGACTTCAGATGCACACAAAACAAGACAGAGTGAGAGCTCTATGTTGTACCTTTCATAATTCCTGGGCATTTCTTGCAAGCAGAGGTTAGTGTCACTGATTTAACGGGTCCTGATTTGGTGATTTTGAGCTGTCCTGTCTTGTAGGCCCTGATCAGGGATACCTCCAAAGTTGCAGAGCCACTTGGATCAGGAGTCAGAGAGGTAACCTTTCCTGTAATCACTGGAAAAATGAACAAAATGTTAGAAGAAATGCAAAAAGTGCTGCAATTTAAAGGAGATAAAGGTAGGACTGAGCAACAGTCTGACAGAGTTAGGATTTTCTTTGAGGAAATCAATGAAAAAATAGGACATGTGATTAAGACATTATATATTTCAGAGGGGGAAATGTTTTCTATTTGTACTGCATGGGATTTCCTTAGCTTTTGCCTCCAAAAAGTCAAACTTTCTTGTTATGCTTCTGGTCCTTTATGGAGGAGACTTGGAGTGCCTACGTCTTGACTTTGACAAGTGTTTTATGATGTTTATGTTTAATGTTTTTCAGTCTTGAACAATGAGAATGGTAGAGGCAAACCGAAGCTGTTTCTCCAGCAGAGGAACAATGTATGACTTTCCACAAGACGTCAGATGGATAACATCCCTCAGCTGACCGTCTCCTTTAAGTGAGGTTTCAGATGAGTGGGACAACTTGTTGCTCTGACTCTTTGCTGTGTTTTCAGTTTATCAAACTAACAAGTTGCTTGGTTGACACCCACTCTTTGTGTTGATGATGACAAAAGTTAGAACTTTAGTGCAAGAAAATTGTTATATCTAAGTCTGAAATCTTTCCTGCATTGGGACAATGGAAAGAACAGATTCCATTTTGATTGCTGGTTTTTCAACAACCAATCAATCAAAATGACACTCATAGATGTCAACAAGAAGTGTCTCTCTTTTGTTATTTCAACCTTGGAGGGAAAAACAGGAGGTAGAGTGTGTTTCTCCTCAGCTAGAAAATCCCTTTGTGTGTGGATTTTGTGGAATGAGCAATAAAGCGTTAATTGTTTAATTGTTAAATGTATTTAAATCAAATTCCAGAGACAAAAAAGACAATAAACATCAGTATTTAAGTACTTCTTTGTAAAAAGTGTGGTATTCATTAGGGTGTCACAATTTAGTTTTTTTATGACGGAAGAAAAAACATATTAAGTTGCTTCTCACCAAAGTCATGGGGGCAGAAGTTGGACTGTAGAGTTCCTATTCTCGCACAGAGTTGCGTACACAACGGGTTGACAGGTAAAGCTGCAGAAAATGGACACACCAACACACATGCCAACATGAAATACATACAATAGCATGTTTACTAATACAGGTACGAGGTACAACTTTGTTCCACTTACGGATCTTGTTGATAACAGGCTTTTTGGTCACAGTCTTGCTTAGTCCTGCTTTGGGCGTTGGTTTGGGTTTTGTCTTTGGCTTCACTGTTGGTTTAACTCCACTCCTTGGGGTCGGCTTTACAGTTTTGACTCGAGGTTTCATGGTGGGCTTAGGTTTCTCCCAGGGTTTCCGTAAGGGTTTGTCCAGGACTCTTGGTTTGAGTGTTGGCTTAATTACTTTGGTTTTAGGTTTAGGTTTAGCTAGAGGTTTAGCTGTTGGTTTACTTACTGGAAGCTTTGGTGTGGGTTTCGTTGGCTTTGGTTTGGAGGTGGGCTTTACTGGAGGCTTGGGTGTAGGTTTGCGAAGAGGAGGTTTCTTTACCAGTGGAGTCCGTGAAAATGGCTTTTTGGGGGGTTTAGGTGTTGGTTTAGAACCGATACCAGGTCTTGGTTTGGGAGGTGGTTTAGTAGTTGGTTTAGAGGTTGGTTTGATGGGTTTAGTAGTTTGTTTTGGTGTTTGTTTGATTGGTTTAGTAGTTGGCTTTGGTGGTGGTTTGATAGTGGGTTTAATGGGTTTCAAAGTGGGTTTTTTAGTTGGTTTAATTTTTGGTTTTAAAGATTGTTTAACAATTGGTTTCAAAGTTGGTTTGATGGTCTTTCTTGGCTTTGAGGTTGGTTTCTGCGGGCTGGAGGTAGGGTGAGGTCTGTGAATGAAGTCACCTCCAGCCGTGGGTGTGCGGGACTCACGGGGAACACTGGAGTAGTGAGCCATGAACCCATCTGAGGTCACGCTGAGATCCGACACAAACTGGACAAGAAGTTCGTTGCCATTTGTCACAATAGTTCTACATAAAGATGAAGAAAATGCCATTTGAAATCACCAACATAAATCAGGTCCAGAATGAACAAGCAATTTAGTTTATCTTTAAAGTAATTTCTTAGCAATAAACGTACCCTGGTGGTCGATCTCCACAGAATTTCCCAATCCTCCTCGAGTCATCAGTCTCTCCTCCGTTGAATAACGCCACATAGTCATAGCGACAGTACAAATCGGATTCCAAATCCAGCTTCTCAAACTTCACTTCAATCACCTAAAGACAGAGCGTAACGCTAATTATAAGCTTTACGACAGGGAATGATGCAGGCATGTTTATTCCTTCCTGATTTTTATGAAGTGAGTACAGTGCAGCCACAGGGAGGTGGTTCTGGAGGAGTATGGAAACACAGAGGGGGCTTTTACTTCTTTCTGTTGCCTTTGGTCCCCCCTGTTTCCTTAAGTCAATCTCTTGGCTTATATGAACACACCTGCAGGGACTCAATGAACTCTTTCATTTAACCCTCATTACTCGGCCACTGTCACTTTTTCATTTAAAAACACATTCACGGGCGTACAGGTGGCACAGTGGTTAGCGCGCACGACCCATGTATGGAGGCCTTAGTCCTCGACATGGGCGAACAAGGTTCGAATCTGGCTTGTGGTCCTTTCCCACATGTCTCTCCCCCTCTCTCATACCCCCTTTCCTGTCAGCCTACTGTCAGAAAAACTAGCCACTAGTGCCGTAAAAGCTCAAAAAAAACCCCACACATTCACAGGCTATCTAAGGTACATTAACGAGGACACTTCTTATTAATGGACTTCTCACTAATGATAATAGCAACCCAATCATATGGCATACATAGCAGACAGAAAGGGAATTAAATATGTTATGGGGACTCTGTGTGACTCAGCTGCACAGTATTAGTAGTGTAGAAGTTTAAAGAGGAAACAGTGCTCTTTGGAAGATCCCCTTATGGGATTCCCAGATCCTTGTAGTAGTCTTTCTATCTCTGGCAATTTTGAACATTTAGAGAAAGATATTTTGTTCATCCTTAACGAAAAGATTCAAGCTTAGTCAGATCAGATGAAAGGTTTTTTAAAACACAAACTTTCAATTCTTGCCACTGATTCTTAAATTGATTTATGCCTGAACATTGACTGGGGCATGCAGACTCACTCCGCCACTGTTTGACAATGGAGGCGGTGTGTTCAGGGCACATTTGGAAGAAAATCTTTTTGTTTTGGTTACTGAGCAGAGGATCTGTTTCCTTGTTTGTTGTTTCCCCATACATGGCTTGTTTTGAAGTGTAAGATGTCCTTTTGTAAAGTAAACATACTTTACATCACTACAAAGTGTATATCACATTGCACCAAATCTAACATGTTTGGATTCAAGAATTTCAAATTAACTTTATAATTTACTTTTAATTGTTGTCTTTTTTTTTACATTTTAACTTAATTTGTTGTCAAATATTGAATCCAAGTGACATATAATTGTTTAAATAATTGTTGTTCTACTGAATTCATTTAAAGATAATCTTCATGGGAATTAAGTAAAACAATATGTTCACACCAGTTCAAAGCTTCACTTCTTAAGCAAATCGCCAAAATTATATTGTTAAAATAAATGAGGTACACCACACCTCAGGCTGATCATTTAATATGCAACAAGTGAGTCAATTTTTCTTGAAATAAGTGTTTTTCTCCCTTGATTTGAGCAGGTAAGTAGACAGTTTGCCAATGGAATAAGATGATTTACATTTAAATTAGGAAAAAATACCTCTGTTACCTTATTTCAAGTGCATAATATCAATTATCCCATTTTAATGGCAAAAATACTTATTCCATTAGCAGATCATCTTATTTACCTACTCAAATAAAGAGCAAAAACACTTATTTTAGTAAAGTTTTACTTACTTTAAGACATATTTTTTGTGTAAATATGTAAATCTTTGAAATATGAAATCATTTGCCTTGGAAGCATAAACCCTGACTTCGAAAGGAACCTCATAACAAACTTAACTTAGTTGGAGGTCCTGTTATTTGTGGGTTGCCATTAGCAATTTATTCTCTGGCATTTAAAAAAAACAGCATAAACCCAGTAAGTGGCTGTTGAAAACATTATCATATTTACTATTACTGAATCATTTTCTGCACACTAATTGCCAACAACATCAGCCTAGTTAGTTGTGCTGTTTATCATGGTGTAAAGCTTAAGAATAGCTTCACTTTGACCATAAAAAAGGAGACGATTGCAGTAATCAGGATAAATTTATGTTTCTACATCAGATTTATCTAAAGTACAAAAAATATATACTGCAGTTTCTTTTTTTTACGATTTGTTACCAATGTAGCCTAAATAGTGTCATCTAAACACAGAAATATAGTCAAGGCATAATTCTCAATCCTCACTGGAATCAGTGGGTCTAACATAAGGAACCTTAAATCTGAGGTTTTTTTCTGTACTTCAACAAATAACAATTTCATCCATGTGGATCTTTAAAAACAGTCTACAAAGTAAAACACTTGACAGTAATATCATCAAAACCACTTACAAATCATGTATTATGTTTAATCAACTTGGTTTATTTGAAGAAACACTGAAATAAGAATCAATTTGAGCACCTTATGAGAAAAGAGCACTATTTTTATTAGCTAGAGGCAGAAACAACACTTGCATTAAGTTTCTGAGATTATTATATACACCTTTACTCTACAACTGTAACATTGCCATCATCATTAAGTGCATTATCATCAGCTTACATTGCTCGGCTCTACGGTGATGTGCCAGGAGCAGCTGATACCTGCTGGGTAATTGGAGGTGGGCCAGTTGGGCGTCTTTACAGAGCCCTGTGGTTTGGTTAGACGGCCTCCACAGAACTGGTCTTCTGTAAAGTGAAAACAGGAAATACTCTTTTCCAAGCTAAATGCGTGCACACATCATGATTTAGTGGGCTAGTGGCTTTGCTCATTCAGAATGATGTGATTTTACACAAATTCAAATCTCTGAATGAGATACAGGCAGTGGCAATCTGTTCTTCCTACCAATAACTTCATAAAATATAGAAATAAAACTAGACAATCAACTACTGTACATCTGGATAATATTGATGTAAGTTAAATGAAAAAAGAAAAAAACATCCTAACCTTCCATATGTGGCTTCCCTGCATTGAAGGAAGCAAGAAATCCCCTCCCACCGGTGGCCTCATCGGACACCATCTCCAGCATCATAGTGTTGGAAGTGGAGATGATGGCGCCCGGCCTGAATGTCCCACAGAAACGACCCAGTTTCTGCACCAGACGGGAGTGACCGTTGTAGACATCCAGGTAGTCATAGCGACAAGTGGGATCAGCCTCCATGTCGAAGAGGCGGAAAGACAGCATGACCACATGACTCTCTGGGACCTGAAGAGTTTTTAAAAATGAAGAGTTTTAGTTTAATATGTACTTCATGCTGGTTTAAGGTGGTAGAAACACAAAACTCAGTCACACAGTTATAGTATAATGATGCCCCATAAATACTGTCCTGCAGCAGCGGTTCGTTAATGACAAACCAGAGTGTCATAATATGCTTAAGGTGCTATAAATCAACAATCAATTAATCTTAGTTACACATTATATGACCAATATTTTGTCAACACTTCACTTGAGTGAGCGACATAGCAAAGAAGTGTCTAGAACACATTGATTAAAGGCCATTATACTCCATCCTCGAGGGCTGCCGTCCTGCTGGTTATAGAAGTTTCCCTGCTTCAGCACAGCTGATTTCCACTCATAGACTGCAGGTCCCAAGAAGCCAAATGAGCAGGTCAGGGGCTGATTTATGATAACTATTTTTCAATGATATCAACATTGGATGTGTTTCTAATAACATCCTGCCATGACCAAAGGTATCCTTCACTGCTTGTGATGTCTCTGAAGTTTGCCAAGATTCGTTGATTATTAGTCTAGATACCCTATGATCAACATCAGTTGATTTTTAATATTTCCAGCCCAAGCTTGAATGTGAGCAGCAGCATCGCCTAAAGTATCTTTACCTACAATGTCTTCAATCCCCTGAGCATCATTGTTCACAGTTACTATCATCTACATCACCCTTCTTGTCACTATTTCCTTTTCTCCTGCCTCACCATAAAGTTTTTCATCTCCACAGTCTGTACTTAAATGCTCTTCACAGATCTCTATCAAAACAGCTTCCTCTTCATCACCTCTTGAACTATATAATCCTAGTGGAAGTCAGACATGACACGCCTCTCCCTCTCCTCTTGCAGTGTTTGTCTCCAGAGGCTTCTTCTTGAGTCCTCAGTGACTCAACATCTCCTTCACACTTTAGGACCGCACCCTCCCCTACATCTTTCAGAGCTTTTAACTCAATTCAAGTCTCCAGAGCCGTCTTTTTATCTCCACGTTGGGGTGGGATGAGAAGTTTTGGATGCTTGTGCTTGGGGACTACTATTATCTGTAACTACCTGTCAGAAATCAACAACAACCAATCGCTTAAAGATTTTGCAATTCCTGAAGATGTTAAAAATGACCTGCCTGATTATTTGACTTTTACTGAGCTCTGTAAAGTGAACAAGAGTGATGATTTTATGCTACTCCCTGTGCTCTTACGCCCTCCTAACCTTAATCACTGATCTTGAAAACTACTGGAGGATCCTGGCGTGTTTTTTCATGTCATTTCCACACACTGTGTCGTTTTTCGACAGTTTAGTTTCGGATAATATTCTTTGGCCCTTATGTGCGGATGTTGTTGGGATCAAAAATTCTTTTGTTGCCTCAATTTCTCCTTTTTTAACTGTTCTTTTAAACTATACTTTCAGTTAATTCTGCCAGCTAAGACGTATATCTGCCTATATCTATATCTTTTTTTTTGCTGTTTCTCCACCAATATTTGCAGGATGATAGAATGACAGTACTTCATGTCCCATATTTGTTTGGTATTCATTAGTTCTACATTAAATGTGCAACTGATTAACAGACTCTCCCAGAACTTATTGATAAGAGATAAATAAGCTTTTGGATTCATTTGAGTCGGTTGTGGGTAAAACATGCAGGTCTTCAAGGTGAGCAACTGTTTGCATCAATCTCGGCCAGCCAGACTGATACTGCGTGTAAAGCACTGGTAGAGCTCAGTTTTAGAGGAGGGATTAACAGGGTCGGCCTCGTCAGGGTAGAATCAATCAAATAACTACGGGTGTGACCCAAAAAAATCAAAGCGATGTGCCAAGTTTTTGTAATTTTCTAGTCTGTGAAACATTCTAACAAACTCTCCAGTGAACAATTTCTTCTGTTTTTGCCTAAAGTAATCTAAATAAAAGTTATAGTCTTCAGTACATACTTAATTTTCACTGCAACACAGCTCCAATGCGGTCCCCAGGTTTTTGTTAAACTAGCAGAAAAGCGCTGCTGCATTATGGGTAATTTTGTTACTGAGAGTCACATATCAAAAAGTCCCACCTCCTAGCTGTGATTGGTCCAGCCAGATCTCCACGGAGTCAACAGCGGTTTACCAGACTGAATATTTTCCTCCACATAATTCAGTCTGGTTGGCCAGGCTAGCTAACATCTGCTCTCCTTGCATTAAATACCTGTTTTGGTTCATTTTGACCCATTGTATCTCCCATTAGAGACAGAGCATCAATCCCGCCCAAGAACTTAGAAAATGACGCATTAAAATCGGTTCACTCACAGTGATGTACCAAATGCATTTGCTGTTAGGTTTGTAATAATCAGGAAACCCTTCACTGGCCACAATACCGGAGTCTGTGACAAGGTGACCTCCACAGGGGAACATGGGCCTGGAAGAGAGAGGAGAAAAACCACAGCGGATTCCAGGAAATGCATTTTCCTTGATCAGCTGAACTGAAAAATTTGAAGCTAAAAGCTCTGCATAAACACAGTTATATACATTTGGTGTACGTGACAGTGGTTGCCTGTGTTCTTCAATACTAGGGGGAGGTGGAAGAGGTGTGTTTTCACATGAAGCTTGGTCAAATGGGGACGGCAGCACTACCGTACATATACAGTATGTGTGCTGTTTGCAGGCTGCACCACAAGAAAGTTGACAGGAGACACACTTTTTCTGCAGCAAATAGGCACTTTCAAACTGCAAACGCAACAGACTGCTCACACATGGAGCCTGGTGACACACACCCACCCCTTCACATTCAGATAAACACACATCAAAGCTCTGCCAACTTGAGCTTTTAATTTTGCTGAACCCACTGTACGCAGATGAAGCAGTAGAAAGTGATCACACAGCAAAATGTAAGGCTAAATACAAATAGTTGTTAAAATCTTACTACTCTGCAGAAATCCTCGTTCCATTCAAGGCTCTTTCCCTCTTTTTATTTTTTTTTAATGTGTTGTGTGTCCCCTGCGGTGCTATACGGCCAGAGTTGGCCCGGCTGACCCAGTGGTTAAAGTCCCTCCCTTCACATCCTCTGGAGCTTAGCAGCCCACAGGTATTTGTTTGTTGCTCATGTTTTAATTTACACCCTGTGCGTTTCTGAAAGGCCAGGCTTCGCTGAGGCTTTGATAAACAAAATAAAACTAAGCTCCAAAGATGGAGGTTTCTGATAAACTACTGCAGCCACCAAATCCAGGGGCGTCTTTGGACGTGCCCAGTTTAATTACTACATCAGCTCCAACATGTGTTATTTTCCTCTGTGTGTGTTTACAGGATAACAACCACATCATCCTAACACTGAAACCTTACGTTTCCACTGCTCTCCCACTTATTCCAATAAGGGGATAAGAACAGATTCCTAGTCTTTAACCTGAAATTGTCTCCCACTTGTGCACGTTGGGGGGGAAAATGTAACTGGAAATGTAATTTTAAAAAGTAGGAGAATGGAATAAGCGTTTATGAATTCTTACCTTAAGTCTGTGTTGTTTGTCTGACTCTGTCCTTCAGTCCATCCTAAAGCCAAAGAAAGGACAAGAAGACACACAGTTGATGCCCTGTCCTCCATCCTGCTGTCCTTAAAGAGTAGGAGAGAAGGCAGAGGAGGAGGAGAAGAGAGGAAGGAGGGAGAAGTCAGGCAGAGGCGTGGACGAGAAAGGGAGGGCAGAGGTGGTAATGGTGCAAGGAAAGCTGGGTGAAGGTTGTTTGATGAAAGGGATGGGGTAAATATAGATTTATGGAGGTCCCACTAAGAGATAGGGAACTATGCTATCTGGGTGGAGGTCAGATTTGCTGCTGCACTGCATCAGACTGAGCTGGTTTAGCCATCTTATCAGGATGCTCCTTGTATGCTTCTCTGCATTGTTAGGAGACCTTAAGGGACACCCACAACGCCCTAAAAGGGGCTGTAGGCATCTTATGATCCTCTAAAACATTTCTTTGACATGATACCTCTACAAACCTGTCTCAGTTAAGCAGGAAATGGATAGATGGCAACAAACAAATTTAACTTTAGTCAAGTTGTAACCCGTGAAAGTCTGAAACCAGCTGTCAGCTGACATAAAGGGAGGAAGGTAGCTAGATGGGGGCCAGGAGGGCCATAGGCACCCTTAGCCAATCACTGCCACCCCACCCCCCCACACCAAGACTAGGCAATTCCTGTGGACATAATTAATAAGCAGTTTCCTTCTAAAACAGGCTGTGGCAGCAGTGACACTCAAGTGGGATATTCTAACCAATGCAACATTTTAATTTTCAATATATATTAACAATCATATTACTCAAATCAACGTACTAACATGAAAAATGATTGAGTGCAGAATTCATGCTGCGTCTAGAACTAGATTTTGTGTTTTATGCAGTAAAGAGAAAATTAGGTCTCTGCAAGTAACCTAAGAGTCTTTAATGTAAACTGAGATAAATAACAACTAAATCAATTTTAATGTATGTCTTAGTATATTTAAAGTATAAAATTATGCAGAACAAGATGTTGCTTCCTTAACTCAAAGCTGAAAGAAGATTGTCCTCTACACCTTAAAGTCATTGATGTGTAAATATGGGCTTTAGAAAATTTTGTTTTTGGAAAATCCTGATGTTGAGCTCATTGATTTTTCTGTTGGAACAGGGTCGATTGACTCCAAGGTTCTGGTGTCTATCAGCTTTTCTGTGACCCTTCAGTGCACACTGGTTCTTGCTTGGCGACCCCTATATAAACGTTCTGGCTACGCCTCTGCTTTCAACACCAACCACTGTAATTAATGACATATAGTTTGGTGCTGACCTGGGCATTTTCAGCATGTCAACGCAAACTGCAGAGGTCATGGATAAAAACAGTCAACAATTTTAGTTCTGACTCTCTACAAAGCCATTCTGTACTTATACATCAAGACTTTGAACTTATGAAATGCTGCAAAACCCAACATCCGTGTCACTGCCAAATTCATGGCCATGATTGTATGTATAAAACCACTTCACTGCCTAACCAGCTATAAGCTTGACTGTTTTATATTGACTGTATTCAGAGAGCTTCCCTTTTGCTGAGGCTACCTACTTTCAAATACCTGAACAAACACAATGCCTACATAATATTTAGTTCATTTCTGATTAGGCTTAACATAATACATATATATATATTGCCATTTTTACTAACAAATACTGTAATTTATATAAGACAAAAGCTATTTGTGCCTTTAATTCAACCAAGAACACACAGATTAAGCTTTAATACAAAGGATTTAACAGAGCGTTGGCCAATTCTTTGCAACTATAATCACTTTATCTCTTAGATTGAGGGTCTCTGCTAAGTTATGGCAGTATCTGACCATTCTTTCTTGAGGGGATTTGTGAGGTGAAGCACTGATGCTGAACAAGAAATCATGCTCTAATTTACCCCAAATGTGTTCTATCTGCTTGAGAGTAAAGGTCTAACCCAGGAGTAGGCAACGTCAGTCCTTGAGTGCCACTGTCCTGCAGCTTTTGCATGCATCCCTGCTCCTACACCTGAAACAACACGCCAAACTGCCTCCTTGGTATTTTAGTACGTTTAGGAGAGGCCTGGCCTTCTACTATTAATTTTATTTTAGGTGTGTTGAAAAAGGGATGCATGCAAAAGCTGCAGGACAGTGGCACTCCAGGACTGATGTTGTCCATCCCTGGTCTAGACAGACCAAACAGTCCCCTCAATACAAAACTCTCTCATCCATATTTCACAGACACTTTCGGGCAGAGGTAGACAATTCCAGTTCCTGAGGGCCGGTATGCTGCAACATTTAGATGTGCTTTTGGTTCAACACACCTGACTCAAGTAATTAGATGATTTAGAGGTCTCAACAATCACACACAGTGAACAAGCAACCCAATATAAATTGTACAAAAATGTCTAATACATCATAAAAGACCTAAATAAAATATCATTTCCTGCAGAATGTTTAATAGCTTTAAAAGAAATAACATTTTCTTCCAGTCATTTCATGGTTTAGGCTTTAAAAGGTTAAATAAGGACAAAACATTTCTTAAAGCACGGATTATTATCATATAAAAACATAAACACACAGTTTCCAAGATTGCTGCTTCATTAAAGTAATTCTGTTGAGAAAATTCAATTTAAAAGTTCAAAATTAATGGGGCGTCCAGGTGGCGCAGTGGTTAGCGCACACAACCCATGTATGGAGGCCTTAGTCCTCAACGCGGGCGACCCAGGTTCGATTCTGGCTTGTGGTCCTTTCCCACATGTCTCTCATACCCCCTTTCCTGTCAGCTTACTGTCAGAAAAAACGAGCCACTAGTGCCGTAAAAAGCTCAAAAAAAAAAAAAAGTTCAAAATTAATAAGCTTCTATGCTTGGTATTTAATAATATACTAGATTAAAAAGTTTTTTCATTTATCTTTTTTAGTCGTTAAAGCATTGCAGAGACTCCAAAGAGCCATTTGCAACTCAGGAGTCGCAGGTTCATACAGGCTGCAGACCAAGGATCTAACCAAATAAAACTGAGCTCAGCTGTCAAATTTAAATCACTAAAATAAATATATATCTAGAGTTTTGATATGGTGTGTACTCGATTTATGATTTTAACGATTTAACTGCATATTTGCTTGGATGTTGGTATGATGTAAAGCACTGTGAAATTTACTATACAATTAAATGTTTACTTACTTTTTTAAAATTGTCTTTGACATATCAACTTGCACAGCTTGCTTGAATTGCTACACCCATATGGTAGCAACTACAGCGACTGTAAAAGTCCAGCTTGTTATATTTTGTACTGAAACCATCACTTAGATGGCAGACCACACAGAGCTCAGAACTTAACTAGGTACTAAGAATGGAAATTAATCAAAAGAGCTTTTGACCTGCTTTACAGGCCTCCATTTCAGACTGTATAACTAGTTAACTTTAGCAGTATTTAGTAGCTAAATGCTGCTGCTTATATTGTTAAAAGGTGTAAATTTATATCCACTCTTGCTAAAAATATGACACGAATAAAGTGGTAGTTGTATTATTTAATTGTTTATTCATTTTAATGCAGTGTATTTATACAGCACCAATTCACAACACATCTCAAGGCAGTTTATAAAGTCCGTTCAATCAAATCCACTGGCAGAAAAAAGTTTTCTATCTAAGGAAATCCAGCAGATTAAAACGAGTCATTGACTCTGAGAATTCAATCTCACTGGAGGAGCTTATGGCAAAAGGAGGCGGTCACTTGTGTTGTGCTTCTGACTTTGCAGCAACCGAGCATCTTTTCGCCCTTTTTTTGAACTGCTGTTCAGCTTAAATATACTTGAATCATCCTCACACATATGTATAAAATTGGAAAAACATTGGTCTCCCAAAGTTTAACATCCATTATGGCCTCTTGTTGGGATGTATCTCCTAAAAATCAGCCCCATGCATACTGTAACTTTCCTAACTAGAAACTGAGCCCAGGTTAAAACTGTGTTGAAAATATACAGCACATTTTCAACTAAAATCAACTCAAATCAGCCTCACAACTACTTCTACCCATGAACATGTTGCTATAGTGTTAAAGTACTGTAAAACACATTTGTGTGAGAACAAAACTAATAAAATACTACTGGCCTTCTGATTAACAATCGAAACAAGAATGAAATGGTTGTGATATAATCCCTATGCACGAGTAACAATGTTTTTACGTTAACAAAAAGCAGAATTAGCTGTGTTTTGACAGTTTTTAGTGACTCATTACCAAACTGACAATTAATACTAACTAGCCAAAAAAAGTATGTTTTTCTCCATCAAACTCTGCCTCTTGGAGCTGTATATCCAATTTATAGTTTATTTCTAAACCACTTAACATAGATGCTATATTGAATATTTATCTATTTCAGGGAATAGTGCCTTTTTTCATCAGAATTATAAAGTTAATTATTTAGGTCAAAGGCTCTGATGATTATGAGAAGATTCTTCAGATAGCTAACTGTGAAAGCTGACAAACTCTAAAAAGCAATTTAATAACATTTTATTTTGAAAATTAATTTATATGTTACTTTCTGATTGGTCAAAGCCATCCTAAATTCTGTCAATGTGAGAAAGTTGAATAAAACTGGCGTTAGCTTAAAACCGCATCTATAATAAGCTGCTTTGTTTTGAAGCCACACTGGTATCATAGCATAGTTTAAATGTGGCTTGCTAGCTCCAGTTTTTTTTAGCATTATTGCACTGAAAATGTTAGGATATTGATATTTGCTGGTACCTAGTACAAAGACTGTTTTGAAATGTTTGCTCATTAAAGCAAACAAAGTTTTTGTTTATTTTTTTTTATCTACATATTCAGTCTAGTACTTTAAATGTTTACTTTATGCTAGTTAGCTTAAATTTATTAGCATGTTTTCCTCTAAGAGACTCACAGGGCTGCAAACTCACCCGCATTGGCGGTGAGACTCATTTTAGTGTGTTCACACTCTCTCACTCCACGCTCTCAATTTATCACGCATATGAACATTAAAACTGAAATCTGTTCCCTGACTTATTAGAAAAATAGCGGACTGATAAAAATAATCCAGTCCGTGTTTTTCCCACAACCCCGATACTAACACACCAGACCGCAGCAGGGTTCTATTTCATCCCTACTGACCGCCAGAGGGCGGTGCTGAAAGCACTGAATGTTCCCTTCACGCATGCGCTGTTCGAGCAATAATACCAACAGAGTCACACCTGTGACATATCGGATGATCAATCAGAGGCTATATAGCATGGTGTCATCCGAGGCTCTGTTCCTCATTTCTTCTCGTGTGCTGTTCGCTTTGTATGGCATCGGCCTTTTGGATTTCTGGATCCTTTCACCGTCGCTGGACGCCCGACTGCCTATTGGCCAGAGTCTATCGCCCTCCTGGGGCTGCGACGGATCTTCGTTACAGGTAGCTAACGGTGTTAGCCTTTTTAAGTTTGACGTTTTGCTCTAATTGGTGACGGTAGCGTCTCGCCCCCTCTTCCAATTTTAGCCGACCTTTAAGCGGTTTGGTATTACTTTGACTGGTGACGGGAACCTTTTTCCCCCCTCTTGAGGTGGGACCTCAAGGTGAACTTGGAGAAGAGCTGTCTGATTCCATCGCAGAGAACCACTTTTCTCAGGGTGCTTTTGGATTCTCCCTCCATGACAGCCTACCCATCTGTCCAGAGGGTGGATGGCATTCTCCAGCTGGTAAGTCGATTCAGGCTGGGCAGGCAGCTTCCTTACATTGCCTTCCTACGACTGCTGGGCAGACTAACATCAGTTACTCGGGTTGTGCCCTTAGGTCTGCTGTCGCTGCGTCCCCTGCAGAGGTGGATAAACATCTGACACCTGGATGCCAAGCTACACAGGGATCGCAAACTTGTGGTAACGTGGCCATGTCTTCATGCCCTGACTCCATGGAGAGACGGGGCCTATTTGTCCAGGGTGTGTCCATGAGGGTGGTAGTGTGTCGCAGAGAGGTGGTCACGACAGATGCCAGCTCCGTGGGATGGGGCGCTGAATGGCAGCGCAGGGCGGTTCAGGGCCACTGGTGTCCACTGGATCGCTCCAAGCATATAAATGTGCTGGAGCTGTAGGCTGTGCATTTGGCTCTCAGTCACTTTTTGCCCCACCTGAAGGGGAGACATGTCCTGATTCGGTCAGACAACACTTCTGTTGTTTACCACATCAACCACCAAGGTGGCACCAGGTCAGCGCAGCTCCTGAAGGAGTCCCGGGATCTCCTGTAGTTTGCATCTGTTCAGCTATCTACCCTGCAGGCAGCGTACTCGCCGAGGCTGCGCAATCAGGTGGCAGACTCCCTTTCCCGAAAGGCGCCGGCTCCGGGAGAGTGGTCCCTCCACAGCGAAGGAAACAAAATGTTTTAAGCACTCTATTTGCATCACATTGTTTCAAATTAAACATCCAGAAAAGTGCTGCCTTGCGTCATAGTGATTTTTTTTAATAGATTTTGCAAACTCCTGAAAGGTTTGAATTGTTTGACTCTGATATCAATTTTAAATAATAATGGGTTGATATAGTTAATCTTTAGCCTGATATCAAATGTTTATTTACTGAAAGTGGTGGCCTAAGAGTTAGAGAGACTGGAGTGTGCATCTTGGAGAAGCACCGTAGGTCAGCGGTTTAAACTTGGTCACTCTGGGTACCTGAGCAAGACCCTTAGCCCCAGATTGATTCCCGTACGCCACTGAGTGTCGACAGCACACTGCTCCCTAATGGAGGATTTAAAAGCAGAAAACAAATTCCCCCTCTCCAGGACTATTGGGGGGGGGGGAAATATTTATATTTATACAGTTTCCAGTGGATTGGACTATCACTAGTTCATGCATTAGTGCCACTAATCCAGAAATGACTCTATTCATGCCCCATTATTATTATTATTATTTTTTTTTTTTTTTATAAACTGCATGGATAAATTAAACAAATTGGAAATTTCTTTATATCTTTCAGTTGTAAGTCTTTCAATAGGGGCCATACTTTAATTTTTAAAATCCACTAAAAAATATCCAGTATATAGAAAACAATGTTTGTGTGGAAAAAGTCCTACATAACTGCAGATAACTTAATATTTACTGTGCTACACAATATGCTTTATTTCAGTTAAATTCTCTGAAAACCTATAACTGTTCCTGTCCTCATTGCCTTGCAATTTAATCCAAATGAGAGCACCGCGCTGAGTGCCTGTCCAACTTTCAAAATCTCATTCCAAGGTTTGGTGAAAGGTTGCCAGCGCTGGGTTAATCAGATTTGATTTCTTTGCACAAAATGCATTGCTGAAAACCAGCAGATAGAATTATTTAAGTGTAGGAAAGAATGATAAACAGCTAGCCTGGATTATAAATTACAATAATGAAAGTGTTAAAAATGTGCATTCACAAAAAAAAAAGAAAATTTAAGAAAACATAATAAATGGTTACACTTTCACATATGTCTCATAACTGGGTTTTACGCTCAATAAAAATCATTAGTCATTACTGCACTTAAGGGTTTCCAGTGAAGTCAACTTTGCCACATTGTTTGTCTGAATGAGGACATGCCTTTTGTCTTTTTTAAGCTGCGGTGACCACTTTGGGTTGAAACCGCAGCTTGAATAGAAGGAGAATGCGGTTGGTTTGGAAAAAGCAGCTGCCCTGATCCGCTCCGCGCTTCCAGCTCCTTCTGGACACGTCTATGTACTCGGGCCAACTCCAGCAAAACACCCGCTGACAAAAATAGATGCCTAAAACTAACTTCTAGAGAGAAAGAAAATAAAACAGAGACTTGTGTTTTAGGACATTTGAAGTGATTTTATTGACTTCTTTCTGTACAAAGAACTTCACAAAATATTTAAGAAACTGCTGCAGATGCCACTGACACATGAAGAAAAAGGATATCACATGACCAGAACAGTGCCACAGAGAGAAAAATGGGAGAAAACCATCAGGATGTTTAAGGAAGAAAAGGGTTCATTTCTTTAAAAACACATAAGTACTGATAAAGCATAAGCTGAAAGGTGACGACATCTTGGGGCAATATGGTCTGTCAGAGCAGCATCATCTTCCACATGTATGCTTAAACGAGTTGGTTAAAGTGCCAGTCAGTTTTGTTTTTTTTTTTTTTTGGGTGATTTCCACCGTGCAACATGTGGGCAGAGCAAACAAAAGTGCTTGTCAATTAATTTGAAAATATTTTTCTGACTCAGAAAAATATTTAACTCAGAAATGTTCCATACATTTATTTTTATTTACAGCACAAATTAATCCATTTTTGGGGGGGCACTTTATCTTCTAGATCCATAGGGCCATAAAGTACAAAAATATACTCAATGTAAAAAAACCAAAAAAAAAAACCAACAAAGCATGATTTTTAGAAACATTCAATGTGAGGAAAAGTCACAGCGGAAACCTCCCTCTGTCTTGTCAAGCTTTAACTGTGTAACGGGGGCTCATTCATTGGCCTCTCGGTTCTTTGAGAACTTTACAGCTTAAATAAATACGCCCACAGGAACAGAAGAGAACAAACGGAAAGAAGGAACTAAAAGTCACTCTCTAAAACTGAGTGGGAATATCGTCCGCTTGTCTTCAAGGCATTTCTCCTGCAGTCGTATACAACATGCCTCAAGTTTTGTGATAACAGGCAGATATTTAGAGCAGTTCAGTCTGACCTGTCCAACAAAACAGTGGCAGTTGTGTGGATAATTATGCACCTTTATGTACCAGCAGTGTGCAACACTGGGCTCTGAACGTCCCGGAAGGTGCGTGTTTTTTTCCCCTCTGCAGATCAGCAGGAAAGTGATAAAACGCAAGTGCTCTTCTTTTTCATGTTAAGTCTCTGTTTTGTCTTTAACCGTCTCTGCTTCTACTCGCTCCTCTTTTGGCGTCATGTCTTGTGTATTCTCTTGTGTTTGGATGTCTCTCCTCTGTGTCTCCTCCTCGTCTTCATCCTCTGCCTGGATGTCGTCCATCGCCGTCTCACTGTGGACCACCGCTTCCTTGCTGCTGCTCTCCTCCTGGGTTTTCAGCGCGGTGCACAGCTCCATTTCGTGGATCTCTACGTCGAAAGGCGTGGTGGGAGGTATAGAGGGGGGACACTTGCACCCCGCGCAGCCCTGAAAACCAAGAAGAGACAAGATGATTCATTTCTATTGCTAAGAATCCACGTGTTTTGCTGGGGACGCGTGTTTCAAGGAGCTTACAGGGATGTTGATGGATCGGGGCAGGCGTCCCGTACGGATCCAGGGATGGACCTGGCTCAGCTCCTTTTTCTGCTCTTCTGTGAAGCGAGGCTGGTGTTTCTGCATGTTCCTCAAAGCTTCACGGTCCTCCTGCAGCACCGTCTCCATGTTTCTGTAACACAGAAGGGACGTTTACTTCTTTTTAAGGGATTAAAAATACGAATAAACTTTAAAAACAGGTTAGAGAGGAAAATATACCAAAAACAAAAAACACTGAAACATCGGAGTGCTGCTGTGCGGCGGTTTCATAGTACCTGACAGGCAGCTGGTACGTCATCATGACCTTGTCGTCAGTGTTGGCCATCAGGAGCCAGATGGGATCCTGCAGCACACACTTGATGAACTGATCCTCTCCGCCGTCTCCTCCGGCGCTACTGCCGCCCCCTGCTGGCTGTTTGCGAGAGTGGTCATTCTCTGAGGAGTCGATGCTGCCAAAGTACTTGCTGGTGTGGCTGCCCTGGCTGCTGACTGATTGGAAAAGAAAAAGAAAAAAAACACTAGCCAGTCATTTAAGGAGTTGGAAATCTCTACATCAATGAGAAATTTAAGTCGCCCACATCTCGGTTCGACAAAATTGATACGATTTCCATGGAACAGTTTGACATTTTAACCGAAATTATACAACAATCTTTTAGGGTACAGAAAGTTCTGAGTTTTTATGACTCAAACTGTGAGAGGCAGTAAAGTCTGTAGACTGCCCTTTCATAATTCCACATCACGTGTTGCACATGTCTGATCTCCTCGCCAAAGATAAAGATGCAAAGACGTCTACAGCTTCCCGTACTTTGTTGTTTGCAGAATTAACAGCACTTGCACCGCAGTGATGTAATCTGACATGGCCATCAAAGCATCGACAAAACCACAGACACAGTTTCAGTGAAAGAAGAAACCAAAGCAGTCATCTGTGGAGCAGAGAGGAGGAAATGTGTGGATGCTGTGGCTCAAAACTTCAATTAATAGCAGCGTTAAGTGCTGAGTAAGGAAAAGGCGGTTCAATGTTTTCTTAGAATATATAAAAAGATGATGCCTGGCAAACAGTGCAGCCATTTTTTAATGTACATACAAAGAATATGCACAGGCACTAAAATGCTATGCTTTAACTCATACTGTCATGGGATATAAAATATACACCGTCTTCCGTTTCAAGCTATATTCACCATGTTTTTCTACACATGATGTGATCACATTTAATCCTAGTAAAATAATTCATGACTTGCAGCAGGACTTGAAGCTTTTTGACAAAGCTTAGAGTTAAGAGTGACTCAGCTGATCCTGAGCGATGTCCATAGTTATGCTGCTATAGGCTTAGACTGCTGGAGCACACAGGGACCACTTTTTATCATTTCATTTTTCTCTATTCTCTCTTTCTGCAGTTATTTGTTAGTTCAACCTGGTCTGTTCCTGTTTGTCTGTGGCACCATCCTGGAGAGAAACATCCGCTGGGCCGCTGCTGCCATTGTTCATGATAAGAGTTGGACCCGTTACCAGTGATTAGTCCGGTTTCTCTCCTACACATAGTTATGGTCTCAGCTTTCACTTTGACAAACCGTATGAGGTTAGAAAGTACAGCGTGTGTATATTTGTCATTTTAAGCACAGTGCAACCCTGCTTAGATAAATATAACACTTCAAACTAATGAAGCAGTCAAGGTTAAAAGGATTAATGTGAGGCGGTGTTTAACGAACGAAGCTGTGGATCATTAAACACAAACGAAAAGCTGTGTAAAAATAAATTGTTTTAAGTGTAAAGAAGAAAAACAGATTTGAGACCTTGAAAATAAAAAGCCACTTTTACATCAGTTGTTGTGGTTTATGCCATCTCCTTATGGCTAACACTAGATGAATGATTTATTTTAGGACTTCAAAACATTTTGAGCATAAGTCTACTTTAGAGATATTAATTAAAACACTGACAGCTCAAATAGTCGGCCTGGAAACATGAATGGAGGAAAGGTTTTCGGACATGTAGATCTAGCAGAGCAGAGCCCCCAAATCACTTCAAACTGTATAAACTCAGAGGAGCTGCATAGAAATGTTAAAAACATAATCAAAACCAAATTAATTTCTCTTTATGTCGGTTTGTCTCCTAAATCCCCATAAAATCATAGTCGGGTCAAATGAGTCAGAGAATAAAACATCTGTAAGGCGCGGCATCTTTTGAACACATCTGGAAAAGGAAAACCCACTCACTGGTTCCGCTGGTGCCTGAGGAGCTGCATCCATTGGAGCCGGAGCCTGATCCCGAGGACCGCGTCCCCGAGGATCCAGAACCGGACGCGGCTGAGCCGGTGCCAGAGCGGGAGTCCTCCTGTAGCAGCAGGTCCAGCAGGTCGCTTGAGGTGGACATGGCGTCCTGGTTGGACTCTACAGCTTCCACCTGAAGGAGCAAAGACTCGGTTCATATTGATGTGATTCTCCACTTTAAGGTAAAACTAGGAAGATGTAACTTAACAAGGTGCCTACGTTTTCATTCTCCTTGGAGGGATCCTCAGAGCTCCTCTGATTGGCTGAGCTTTGAACCCCTGCAGCGGCGCCCTGCACAGAGGGCTGCGCCTGCTGTGATGCTGCCAGCGCCGTTGCCACCTCTAACCGGTTGCTCGGCGTCTCCTCCAGCTGCAGCAGGTTGAGAGGCGACGAGCATCTGGACTGGAAGAGGGGGGATTCTGCCCCCTCCCGGTCAGCGGGCGCCTGAGTGAAGGACTGAGGGCTGCTGCAGCGGGACGGGGCGCAGGTGCCCGCCCCGGGGATAGGATTAGTGACGGAGGGGAAAGGGGCGGGGGGCGTTCCGGGGAAACTGTAGTTGGGGTTGTAGAATTGTCCAGAGGCAGGCTGAGGTATGGGCACCCCCATTTGGGGGAACATGTAGTTGGGCAGAACAAAAGCCATCATTGGTGGAACCATCTGGGTGGGGGGGAAGCGTGTGGGATCGTAACCGGGTAACGGCTGGGGGAGCTGCGGGTAGATGGGGTAGATGGGAAGCATACCAGGAGGGAAGGGAGCGGCGGGAGCGCTGGCCTGGGAGCCCACAGAGGGCCAAGACGGGGAGTTGGTTGAGGGTCCGATGGGGACGTTTAGGGGGTCCGAGGCTGCGGGTGCTCTAGGGTCCTGACGATTCAGGGGCTGAGAACCTAGTTGGTCCGAAGACTCCTGGTGCTTGAGTCTCTTACCTCCGCGGCCTCGGCGGCGAGCAGCGCCGCTTCCAGCAGCTGGGTAATCGCGGGAGCAGCGAACACCTGAGGAGGACGCACAGACTGTAAGAGCACCTCCTAACCTACGACGGACTTCTTTCATCTCTCCAACTTTTCAACATTTACATTAAAAGAATGTGAAGCATAAGGAAGAAACAGGATAAAACGGGAAAGTTTGTGGTTTTAACCTCGTGTCACAGCAGCAGGGGTGTGGCCTCTAACGGTCAGAGACGCCGCTTGATCCAGGACCCGCAGTCTGCTCAGATCGTTGAAGCGATCGAGGAACGCCTGCTCCTCCTGCTGCGTGTGGGCGGACAGCACCTCCTTGGTCAGGCCCAGCCGGCCGGGAGCTCCGCCTCCCGCCGCCACACCTCCGCCGCTTCCGCTCCGCCAGCTGTCCCTCTCCGGCTGACATGCCTGAGGGTGAGCAGGAGGGGGGGGCGGTGGAGGAGGAGAAGGGGATGTAGTCGTACTGGTGGTAGTGGGAGGTTTTAGGTTGGTAGTTGGAGGGGGAGCGACAGGGGTTGGAGTTGGAGGAGCCTCCTCCATCACGATGTCTGAGACAGGAGACAAAGAACGAGAGGATATTAAAAACCGATGTCTGTTAGGAAGAAATAACACAACATAGTAGATCGATAGTAAACATACTGACATAATCAAATAGCTGAAAAAAGAAAAAACACGATGGTTTGAGGTTAATGCAAAAAGAAAACAACCTTTCTTTAACAGCAACGACATTGTTGGTAATTCTGCTGTTTGTCTTTTTAAACATCTATTGTCTGATAAACCTGATTTGAACCTTGCTATCTTCTGTGCATTGCAGTCGTTGGATTCAGCTTCGTTTTTGGAAGATGATAACTTCCAATGCTGCGCTTTCAAATAGCAGCACCTTAGCATAGGGGGGGGGGGACAAGTCCTTCCTCGACACCATTTTACATGGGCACCGTCGTTTCTCGGACTTCCCAAGGTAACTGTGACCAAACGATACAAAACAAGGAGGATTCGGGGCAAAGGTTTATTGCAGGGGGGAGATTTAAATCCCCTGATATTAGTTGATGAATCTCAAGATCAAGAGATGAGATCATGGTTGGTTTTAAAGAGGAAAGTGACTGTAAATCCATTATCTTTAAAGGAAATGTACATTTTTATGTGTTTTTCAAACCCAAACAGGATCAAATATATATAAGCACCCAAACTTTATATTGTTAACTTTCCCTCAGCAAGTTGAGGAGAATGTTGTGACTATTTGTAGACAACAACAAGCTTCATGCGTGAATATTTGAACAGTTGTCTTGTAAAAATGCTCCAGTTATTCCAGGTTTATTGCACAAAGTATTTCAATGCCAACGGGAATTTGAAGAGTTTATCAACAAGATAAATGTTTTCTGGAGAAGCTGACGGTGAGTAAAGAAGCTATTTGGTAAGATTAATGTTTGGAGGAGTCGAAGGGAAGCTTTCCAGCTGAAGAAGAATGTACCAACTTTTAGGCATGGTGGTGGCAGCATCATGCTGGGGTTAGTAGTACTGGTGCTTATCTGCACAGATTGGATATAATCCTGAATCTCCAGTGGCTGAAACTTGGACAGAGTTGAGTGATCCACCGAGATAACAGGGAAATATGTGCTTTATGTTAAAGCAGAACCTTGTTGAAGTCTACAAAAACCACCCGATCCACATTAAACTGAATATTACAAGGAGTCTGTGTATATATTTAATCATAAATCAAAAAAAAATCCATGTTCTTGCTCTTAGAAAACGCTGGTTGATGTAAAATAAGAGTTTAAAATAAAATAATTCCCATTAAACATCATTAACAAGAACCATCATTCATAAATAGCAGACACCATTTATTAGTGATTAATAGATAGTTTATTAATGCTTTACAATCATTTATAAACTATTTGTAGAAGGTAAATAGATCATATTGTTCTGCCATGTTAGTTTAGCTCTAACATCAGTTTATAAATAATCAAACATGAATAAACTGTTAATCCTTGATAAGTGGTCTCTTTACCATTTATAAATGATGGTTATCATAAAGCGTAAACAAAAACTGTGATGTACAGATTACTATGGAGTTAAAGATTTAAATAGAATAAATTTATAAGCAACGTTGTTTTCTTCTTTCTTTAATAAAGTCATGAAAATGATAAACTGTAAAAAAAAAAAGGTGTTAGTTTAGAAAGAGCAAGAAAATTCAACACTTTTCTAATCATTATTTCATCATTTTCAAAATTCTAAAGTAGTGAAATCGTTTTTTGTTTTTTTTTGGTAAATATCTACAGCATAACAAGCTTTAGAAAACGGAAAGAAAAAGGAAAGAAAAGATCTTCAAGGTTGTCGGTGCGTTCCTTCAGAGACCTGCGGAGAGTGAGAGTGTTGACGGTGCCCACCTGACTCGGGAGGTTTCTTGTCTCCTACATGGACGATGGTGCTGCTGAAGCTACACTGAGACGTAACTGAGGCTACACTCTCTGCCTTCGAAGCCATGGTCAGGGGAGGCAGAGGAGGTGGTTCACCTACGAGGTTAACTGAACCACCTGAAGAGAGACCAGCGTTGTAGTTAAGATGCACAGAGAGCCAGATTTGTTAGTAACTCACATTCCTGTTTTGGACTGTAGGTGTTGATAGTAAAACGTGAGTTTTTTCTTCTCATTTTATATAAAAAACATTTGGAAGACGTCAGAATTCGGTTACCGTTGCCGTTGCCGCCGGAGTTCGGCTTTTTGTCCTCGTCGGACGTGGAGGTGCAGGAGGAGGAGCCGCACTTCCGTTTCACGGTGTTAGGAACGTTACAGCTCTCCAGGTATCTGAGCAGAATGATAAAGATGGTGGATGAGTGACGTGGCTGCGATGAAGAGGAAGAAAATCGTTGCAGCTTGAGTACAGACCTGATGATGCTGTCCAGACAGTTGATCTGCTGGTAGGAGTAACCGGTGGAGGCCTCCTTCTGCAGGAGAGCTGCAGGAACCAGGGACCTCGGAGACTGAGTCAGGTCTGCTATCGACCCTCTGATTGCGTCGCTGTTTATGGTTCTCGCGCCTGCTGCGCCTGGGCAGACATCAGAGGGACAGACGGGGTTATTTTTCTCCTCTAAATCATCACAGTGACGCTTGAATCCTCCATCAGACTGCTGTCCTTCCTCCGTACCCACGCCGGTGTTTTTTCTAGGCGGAGGACGGTTACGGGACTCGATGAAAACCTGCTGCCCGTTGGTCTTGACCATGTGGACGTCTTTGCAGATTTGCTGGAACGTCATCTGGGGAAAAAACAAAAATATTCCACACGGTTAATTAAGAAGGGAAATCTATTTCTTTGGGTTAAAAACCAATTGTCTCAGACTCACAGGCTTGTGCGAAGCCGCGATGGCCACTTCGTCCGCGGCGGGGCCATTGCTGTCGCTGGACGAGGCGGCCGAGGCACTGGGGTGCTGCTGCTGGGAGCCCCGGGAGCCGCTGGACCCCAGAGAGCTGTAGCCTTGGGAGCCGCTGTTGTGGACCGGCTGAACCAGAACCCGGTGGATCTGCTCGCTCAGCTGGACCACGTCAGGCGTGGTGACTCGACTCTCGCAGCCCATCGCCGTGGTGAACACGTCCTCATTCAGGGGGCTCCTGTAAAAACCAGGAATCCATTAGGAATAACTCTCCCCAAAACCGAGAGAAACTAAGGGAAAGTTGCCTGTTAGCTTCAGAGCTACTGGGAAAAGAACGCTTACGTTCGGACTTTGTGACGCCCGACGACAAATGCCACCTTCCTGCTCCAGGGGTTGACGAAGGACGACCAGCTGGTGTCGATGGTCACGTATTCCCCGCTGCGGGCGCACATCCTGAGGGGCGAGTAGTCGAACGGCTGTCCTGCAAACTGAAAGACTGAAACAAAAACGAACCACAGCGGTGATTTAGAACGGAGCCGAGGCGATTATGAACGGCGCGCGCACGGGGGAAACTCCGGTGGGTTAGAAATCGCAGCTCCATGTAAAGAGCCAAAAGCAAATGTTGAATTTCAGACCCTCTCTACAATAGGGGGAACTCCGACAGACATTCGGATAAATCTGAGGAACGATTAACCAGACGGTCTCAAACAGCCTCACTTTTCTCGTGAATGGCCACCATCGTCGGCCTGTCGTCTGGGTGGATGTAGAGCAGGATGGGGGTCCCTACCAAATCCTGAGGAAGGTAACCCAAAAGCGGCACCGCCCTGAACAGAAAAAAAAACACATGCAGATTGTGAGAAACAGCTGATAAGAAATAAATCTTTCACTACTAGCGTCAACCGTAACAAGGTGACTAACCTTTCATCGACTTCCTGGAAGAGGCAGTTGGGAGTGTGACTGGTGGTGAAGATCCTCTTGTCTGCAGGGATACGAGGGGCTGACAGGAGGAGAGGAAACAGATGAACATCTTCCTCTGACTGATGAATATAAACTCTGTGCGTTTGATCCATATTCAGTGGAATATGGCGCTCTGAAGCAGAGCGACTCACAGCCGGCCCACCATGAAGAGTCATGCTGTGTACCGACTACAATGTCACAACCGCAGTGTTCGTTTTTTTTTTAACTCTCAGCTCTTGTTGAGTCTCACCTACATGTGTTCATTGTTACGCTTCATTAACAACATAACACCCAACCTATCACCCAGTCATGTCGTCTAACCAGACTAAACAAGCTGTTTCATGTTAAAACAGAATCCAAATAAAGGAGCCTCTGTTTCCTTTCATTGTTTATATGTAAAACAATATAAATAGAGTTTCTCTCTCTATATATAAAATAATGTAACCCTGCATTGAAAGACAGTGTGGTTAAAGGTTGTGTTTCTGTTACCTTCGTATCCAGAGTGGACCTTCTCGGCGATGAGCAGGCAGCAGGGCTGCGGCTCTGCGGCGTCCGAGTCTCTGAGGGTAAGCTGGTAGGGCGTCAGGCGGAACGGGTGGTAACGCATCTCGCTCCCCTGCGCCCGATCGGCGCTGATCCGACAGAACATGGACTTCTCCTGGTTGCAGTCGACGGGGGGAGGGGCTGCAGGGGGGAGAAAAAAGTAGAGAGAATCATTAAGGGGGGGTTCAAAGTCTGATTGTTCTACAACTTCAGAAACTCAGCTGACCTGAGCCGATGCAGGAAGCCCAGGGCGGCAGTCGGCAGGGGGCGGTGCTGCTGTAGAAGGTGCTGACGTCCTGCGGAGCGAGAAGCTCCGAGAACATTATCCCCTGGAGGCACTCGGGTTTGCAGCGCAGCAGGGAAGAACACTGCGGGGAAACGTAGACGACCTTCCCCGACAGGAACGACACGGCCATAGAGAACGTGTCCTGGGTGAAAAAAACAAAAAAACTCAGTGTTCAGGTCAGAGACATGATTTGCAGAAGAGATGAATAAAAAGTCTGAACTCACTGTGTTTTTCAGGGTGTACTCGGATGTGATGTTGTCCAGCTCCTCGATGGTGAAGGTAGACAGGTCCAGGCTGCAGCCGTGACACTCCTCCACACTCCACTGGTGGTAGTACTCTTTGTTGGCTGAAAATAAAAATAAATCATAGCAAAGGTGACTGATGAGTCTCCATTTCCACATTTCTAATATGTTGAAACCTTTTCATAATTTCTCTGACTATAAGCAGGTTTAAACCCGAAACTATCCTCTCTGTTATTTTATTACTAGTTTAACTCTTCCTCTATCTGCCGGCCTTGAAATGAAGCTTTTCCTGTCTTTCCCATTTTAAAGAGAAGCAAATAAAACCAGAGCTCAGAGTAAAGACGTGTTTAACACTCAAAGAAACCATGAATAATCTAAAAAGAAACTCACTTTACGAGCAAAGATAAATGAGGAGGAAAACAAACTGGAACAAGCATTCGTTGGTAGAGGACTTAAACGGTGGAGGGCGGCTGCTCACCTCGGACCTGTCTGACACACTGCAGCGCGTATTTCAGAGCGCTCAGGGTGCTGGAGTGGCCCTTGGCTTTGCGCTCAGCTGGCAGACGGAGCTTCAGCTCTTTGATGGCCTTCATCAGTTCCTTCTGCGTCTGCAGCCGCGCCGACTGGTCGCTGCTCCAGCCGGAGGTGGAGGGCGGGTTGTGCTCCGAGCTGTTGGACAGCAGGCTGTAGGCCAGGGAGCCGTTGGGAGGTGACAGACTCTGGAAGTTGGAGCTGGGCGAAGGAGACAGAATTGGGGAAAATACATAAATCAATCGATCAAATGTAGCGTTTTATTTTTATTTCTGTTTACAAAGAAAAAAAATATCAGCAGCTCAGACTAAATAGAGAGCAGCAGTTTAAAATCTTCCGGTCTTTCCTGAGGAAAAGAGTCTCCACAGCATGATGCTGCCACCGCCGTGTTTTTTTTTTTTTTAAAGATAAAATCTGAGTAAAAGAGGCTGAACACAAAAGCAATTTTAAGCATCCTGCTGTTTTAAAATCCTAAATGAACACCTGAATGCTGCTGCGAAGCGTCGAGCATCAACACGTCATGTGGAAACAACACCAAGACATGTTTGAGATACGGTGTAAAAACGTGCATCAGATAAGTTCACAGAAAAAAGGATGTGGATTTCAGGAAACTGACTGATAAAGAACAGCAGACGGGTTTCAAGTGCTGATAGTTCTGAGGAAAGCCTTTCCTTTTCATTTTCTAAAATAGTGAAAGAGAACATTGTTGATATGAAGTTTTAAGAAGCTTGTTATGTAGAGATGTGAACTGATGGTTAATCCGGCTGCTTTGCATACATTGAGTGAAAACCCCTCCTCTAGTACGGTTTATCGTGTCCATCTCGCCACCTTCACTTCTTAAAAATGAACTAGACAACTAACAGTTTCTGGGCAGGGATGTCCTCATTATTAAATTTCTAAATTCCAAAACAGGATCAAAGTTAAACATAGAATTTAAAGGAATTTGTTTCATTCAAAAACATTTTTTATTTCTGAAATTAAAATAATTGTCTTTATTATCAGTAACTCAGAAACCAAAATCATAGACTCTGATGCAGCAAATCAGACAAAAATCATGGAATAATTAACTATAACAAAAACTGGATTGTCATATTAATCGACTGATTAATTAGTTATTCCCTTTAGAAGTCAGAAATAATGAGATGTGTCTTTTACAGACAGAAACATTGACATTTAGTCTCAGTTATTACTTTTCCAGACTGCTCTGGAACCCTGAGTGGATTTCTGCAGGTAGAGGCTTTCAGCACATGGACGTGTCTCCTACCTCTTGTTGCTATCCGTGGTCTCCAGCATCATGCCGGAGTCCTTCCCGTTGGAGGAGCTGTGACTGTGGGAGCTGGGCGCCGACTGTTGTCCGCATGAGGGCCCCCCGCCCCTCGCCGTCCTGCCCTCACTTTCCCTCTCTCCTGAGTCGTTCCCGCTGGAAACCCCGTCCATGTCGTCCGAGTTGGACCCCCTCTGGTCTCCGGACAGGCTAGAGGCGCCTCCCTGCTCCTGGTCGGTGACATCGGGAAGAGAGCGGCCGCAGGTGGTTTTCTGCTTATTCACCTCATCCTCCTGGTCCTTGTCGCAGGGTCCTGATGCTCGTCCCCGACAGCTGCTGCTGGGCATTGACGCGGAGCTGTCATAACTCATACTAGTGTAGGATGAAGTCGTAGAGTTCAACTGGAGCAACTTTGATTTAAGTAGGACTGCTATGCACATATAAGTGAATCATCTTTGCTGGGTTAGAGAATAAAAGATTGAATAAAAAAAAAAAGAAGTTTTCTGGAGAATAAAAAAAGGCTTCAAGCCCTCCTTGAGGGCAAAAAAAAAAAGAAGCTCCAAAAGCCTTCAAAGTGTCACTTAAAGGCGCGCAGACAACAGATGAATGTCTTGTTATGAAGCAGCCTTGGCAGCGAGTCCTCTAACAGATGGGATGAGCAATGGCGAGTCAGCGTGAGAGAAAAAAGAAAAAAACAGCAAAAAAGAAAAACATTTGCTGCGCAGAGACGAATCGCTTCAGCTCCTAAAAGCCCACCTGAAACGAAAAGGAAACATTAGAGTAAAACCCACCCCATAGGTCTCAGTTGCACACAAAAAAAAAAGAAGAAAAAAAACATGTTATCAGCTCATCGTGTCCCTGAAACTCCAAAACGTCCCCGAAGTGTTTGCCGTCCTGCAGCCCTGCTTGTTCCAGAGTGTGGGTGTTGCATGCTGCAGCCAACGGCTCTTTTTTATAATTTAAAGATTATCCCGAAATAAAAAGCGCAGAAAGACACTAATCTTAAACCCACGTCGCTTGGTGCAACCGCATACGCATGCATGCTGAATATAGCATTAAACCCCCCCTAGGTTAGCCGTCATTGCACAGTCCCCTTTTACCCAGAACTCAGTCAAAATAAACATTACGTCAAGAGTTGCAAACAAAGCTCAACACCAAAGATCTCCCTCATTCATTAGGACTTTAATACGGAGCAGTGCCTCTTTACGTTCATATTTAGCTGCTACCTACGCAAGTAAGAGTCTGGTTCTATTTATTGACCATCCAGTAATCCTATAAGAGTTGCAGATGCAGCTCTAAGTCGTCAATCCTTTCAGTTTTATACACCTGGCTGCCTCCGATCTCCCTCTTGGCCCTTTACAGGTGTGCAGTGATGCTCTGCTGCAGAGTTTGTCTCAGACTGGGTGAAAAAAAAACATCCCCTGAGAGGCAGCTTAGAGAGAAATAAACCCCTGCCCTGACGCAGAAACCAGATTAGAAGAAGGTAACAGGTGTTTACAGCCGGGTGCAACTCATAAATAACCTAAATTAAAAAGGGGGATTGAGTGCATGAGTTCAGTAGTTCTCAGTGCGCTGAGCTGCCTTCATTAAATTGCTAATCAGCATTATGTTTAGTCAAAAGGATGATGCAGGCTCTGCTCTGCACATGGCAGAATGTGTGAGCAGTGGACCAACTGGGCGGGAGAAGGAGAGCAGCAGGAATGGGGAGTTAGTTGAGAGCGAGGCCCGGCGGCTGGCATCAGCGCGTAGAAGAAAATATGCACAGCGGAGGCGGTGTTGATCGATGGCGGCCATACTCGTTTTGTGACATAACAGCAAACTTTGCAACGCACCTGAACGCATCGCTTAGTGCTGCAGGGAGGCACTTCTGACGTGAGGACGAAGGAAAACGCTCAGAGTGGATGGAGGAAATACATGTAAAAAATGTAATAACGGTTTCTGAATGGAAGTTGAAAGTTGTTCTGCTTCCAATCTAAAATAGCAGCAAAGGTTATTTCTACAGAGAATTACTCTTAGTCAGGTTTTTACTCATGAGAAGTAATAAAAATCGCCCATCAATTTCCTTTCCTTCAACTACTGTGCACCAATTAATTCCACCTGGACATGGCGAGAAAATATTGCTTTATAAAACACATATAAACTACAAACTCACCGCTGTTAACTCAGCAAGATCAGATCTATATTTACCTCCACCCTCTCTTGATTATTCCAAGCAGAGAGCTTTCTGTCGAACCAGTCTCCCATTATGCAAGTTAAGAGTAGATGTCGGCGTGGGAAGGAACAGGGAATGATATAAGCTCTGCTTTGTGCTCCTACTACAATGTTTCTCTTCTAGAAATGATGACAAAACCTAAAGAATACACACCCTGGTTATTCAGACTGAAATTAACAGCTGAACTGACATCTCAGTTTAAAAGTTGCTTTTCAGGTTTTTTATTGTTTTATTAGCCAGTATAAAAACCTCAGTGATTCTATATTGGCTCCTTTTTTGCAGCATTTAAAAATACATGTCATGAAACTGTGTTTACAATTTCACCATTAGGCAGGAGCTGGTTAATGATATCAAGGTAGGAAGAACTTTCCTTTCAAACTGTTCCTACAGCACAGCTTCACGTCCTGTTTTGGTTTTCCTTATTTTTTTTTTTTTTTGCAACTAAGATTTTAGTTTAGATCCTTCGCTTTTGGGATGCTTTTGCAGAGGATTGCAAAGCCAGTATTGACTCCGACTAAATCATTTATTCCATACTTGACAAATCTGACATGACAGATGATTTTTGAAACTGCAACATTGTGAAATTCAACATGAGGATGACAGTTGCAGATCAATATATTTTGCAGCTCTGATTCTGCAAAAAGCAAGAATAATTTTATATATTTTCAGCAATAAATCAAACTGATTTGACCAAACACACAGTAAAAAAAAAAAATCATACATCAAACCATGCCTGGTACAGGTCTAGAAATGTCATCAAAACAGTCAGAGCAGGCTTTAATGACTGGAGGAAAGCTGTTTGGTATCACTGCCAACCAAAGAGAACAACGTCCTCAAGTTGCCAAAGCTCTGCCCCAACAGTTGGGCTAAAAAGAAATCTGATCATCTGTCACAAAAAAAGATTATAAACACACAAGGAAGTGACTGTTTAGATTCTAGCAAATAAACCTGGTCAAATAAAGAGCCTCAATCCAATCCAAAAACAACTCAAACATGAAAATGATTTGACCTGAGCTGCAAGTTTGAACAATTCTCATCTATTAACAAGAGACCAAGGACAGGCAGCTATATTTGGGCATGCACAGACTGAACCTGGAGGCCAAAGCAACAACAAGACAAAAACAGATTGTGTTCCAGAGGATGAACGATAATAAACGTTTTACTGCATTGTTTCAGCCATAAAAGTGGACAATGACTGACAGATGTTAAAAATTTGACAAACATTTACATAGATCCTTAAATAAATGGTACTTAATAAAAATAAATACAATTATACATTTCTCCTCACTTAAAAATCCAGACTGCATTTGTAAAATAATGACATGATCTCAGACGAACATGTTCAATCACTGCAGACAGTTGGTGCTTGAACCAAAACAATCACCTGAAAGCACGTAGGTGTAAACAGGAGACCTTTTCCCGCTCTGGTTTACACTGGCTCCACATAAAGATGCGGTCCAGAACAAGCGAGGAAACCGAGTCCGAACAGAACCAAGCAGCTGGTTAAGAACCGCACAAAAGACAAGAGATAAAAAACGGAGCAGACGTCGCGTTATCTATCGCCTCCCTCTGCTCTCTGCGCAGCTGGATTCCGCTATTTTGTTCTTGTGTTCATGCATGAGCACGTGTCCGCGGCGGTGTTTTCCGCGAGCCTTGCAGCTACCTGATTGGTCGACTGTCTGAGCCAATGGGAGAGCCCGGTGGGCTCAGGGAGATGATGGGAGAAGGCGTGCAGCACACTGAACTGAACCTAGATCAGCTTTAAATGACACAAAACCCCACTTTAGAGGGGAAATAGGGGACTCACTTAAGAAATGCTTTATCACATTCTAATACTGCCACATACTATATTCTATTTATGATAATTAATCATTTACTTTACGATACCCAGAAATAAAAATGCAAACCACACAAAAAAAATACCATTTATCTGATGTTCTAACTTGATTTACAGGAAAGAGAGTTCAGTAGGCGGCTCAGTTCTCCCACAACATGTTGTAAAATGAGTGTCAGTGGGTAGCAGACGGTTCATTTACCCAACCACAAAAAAAAAGCCTGTGTCATCTGCACAATTTTTTTTAAGCAAGTGGAAACAAAACCATTCATGCATCTCATAAGAAGCTTCAATGACTTAACAAGTGTTTGTAATGAATAAGATCGGAGCAGGACTTTACTTTGTGAACTGCTACACAAAACCCCAGGATGTACGGAAACCTGATAAGACATTCATTCTTGGATTTATAGCTGCAACATTTATGGGGTATGAGATTTTCAAAGTATGATAGCCTTAAAGAATTTACATCCATATAACCATATTCACATAAAAGCTATTATTCATGATAAAACATAAAACAATTATTTGCCAACTCTAATTGACTCATGTTCACTACTAATAGCCAGCCGACTGGTAAGATGCAGCAACAGGTGGGGGAGGAGAGCCCCGGTGTTGTTTTAAGCTATTAATTAATTGAAAACCCTCCTGACAGTTTCTCTAGAGTCTGAGGACTTGACTATAAAAAAAGGGATTGTAAAGATTTTTAACAGTTAAAAGGTGCTTTATGAGGAAAAAAAAGTGCAAATCTGTGGCAAAATGTTGGATTTCACATAATGACTGACTCTTTTTAGCCAACGGTGATATTTTCAGCTGATTTGTGATCTTCTTGTGAGCAGTAGCCTGCTTTGAGCCAGCTGACAGACAGTGCTCAGAAGCTGAAAACTTCATTTAAAATGGAGCTTAAATGTTACAACATTTTTTTCTTTTAACGGTTTAGCTTGATTCTGGTAAACAGTCCTTATTTCCACAACACTATACGATTATCAAGCATATAAACTCCAATCTTGCGTGGATTGTATGTTATTTTAATCCCATCACATTTCTTTAACCTTATACATAAATCTTAATTTTCTGTGCGCTGCACCATCTAGAAAAATATGAGGTTCCCAGTTAATAGAAATTAATGTTAAAAGCTCAAATATACCAGAAAGGAAGTGATGACATAAATCTGAGATATAACAAATAAAAGGCATTATTTAATTTATATAAAACTATTCTAGCAAGTCTTACAGTAGCACTCTAATCAACATATGTTCCTGATAAGCAATAAAATGAATCCATAAAGGCCCAAAAAGGACACAATAATAACATGATACCCAGTGTCCTACTGATATGCTCCTATCTCTGCACCTTATTCCTCTTGACTTGTGAAATGTTTGATTGTTGGCAATGAGTCATTGGTTCTCTAACACGTGCCTTAACAGTTTAAAATGTAGAAAACAACACCTCTGCCAACGCCTGCATATCCATCTCCCACAGCAGGCTCCCTGCATCGGCCCTTTCTTGTCTTCCTGTAGTTTTCCTTAAAGGATGCTTTCCCTACAGACGATCTTTGCATACCTTAAACATCTGTAGGCCTATATGTGTTCATATACTCACACATCATAAGTAATATTCGCATACAGTAGCTGTAAAGCTAGGTGTATAAACACAGCTGCTACGGGTGCTGCAGATGTAATTTAATGGCAGAGGATACATACAGAAATGGATGCATCAATTAAAAAGCAATATAGGCAAAGAAGAACCTCCAAACTTTTATTTTTTGGGGTAATACAATGCAAGATGTCTACATTAGAGGTAACAGTTAAAGTATCACTAAGATGACTGGTTTTTATTGGTGTAATAAACCAATTATAAACTGCTGAGACCAGAGCAGGGCATCATAGTTACTAAGTTAAAGCTCTGGTGTAGATAGTTGCTCGTCTTCAAATTATTTAAACGAAATGGTGAAACGGAATTTGTGAACGGCTTCCTTCACTTCTGAATCCTTCACTTGACTCTCTGAGTAAGAAATAAGCGAATGAGTAGTTAGCCATTTCCCTGGATATCTGAAAGCCTGTCTTTGATTACCAGACACGACGAGCGATACAACTTTATCTTTATGGATATGGGTCTGACACAGAGGGCCATTTTACGGCTCTGTTACCTTACATGTTGCAATGTCTCCATTAACCGAGCAGCAAAGACCGAAAAAACAACCAAAACAATAAGAGAATATATTCATTTTTAGGATTAGCAACAAAGTTATTAGTTAAATTGCCAGGAGGTAGAAGCACTTTTTTTATTAAGATTAACATCGGTTCATATAGCCATGAGGGGGTAATGATGCTAATCATGTGTAAACAAACCATTCCATTAAATATATTAAGGATTATAAACATGTTAGGCTGTTTACTGTTTTTCTTTTTAGCTATGACAGCTAGCATGCTAGCAACAAAGCAATGGTTAAAGCAAAGCGATAGAATCACAATTAAGCTTACCTTACCAGTGCTCCAACGTAAATATATCGTAGGTATAATATTTCCACTTAAGTAAAGCAAACGTTTTCCCAATGAACAAGAAAAATCCAGTACGTATCGGGTAAACTCGCTTTCCTTCTCTGTGGTTGCTCTGCATGCACCTCTCAGCTCCCAGCGAATGTAGTTTACACGCACAGACACACGTGTTGCCATACATGCAGAGGCAAGTGATGGCGAAATAGGCATACTGATTGGACAAGAGGTTGTTTGGGACACGCCTTTGGCACACCCCTTTGTATTTTGATTGGTCCACAGGGGCGGGGCTTTCTGCACGAGGCTCGGTGGTCACGTTGCTCAGAGACTGGAACTGCAGTTCATTTCCAAACAAGAGTGGAAACACGAGGGAGCAAACCTCCCACAGCAGGAACAGATTACCGTAAAATAGGTAATACCAACATCTAAAAATATGGAGAAGGAAGGTACTACAGGGTATGATAATGTTTATCTACATCATAGATAGAACAAATCGATTTGGAGTTGGAAATAGATAGATTAATACGTGGACAACCTTTAATTAAACACATACATGTTGTTGTTGTTATTATTGACATTATTTCTAAGTATAATCATTTATCTGAATCTCAGTATTTGTATCAATTTAGTTTTACCATTTGTTTCCAAATAGAAATAATAATGAAAAAACATTATTATATTCTAAATCGTGTTTATTGATTGACTGCGCCAAAAAGCGAGGACATTTTTGAGACGCCATCTAACTTAAGAATGATCGATGTTTCTAAAGCTGCAGAATCACGAAGCGCTAAATAGGATGCGGCTTTGCTTCGTTATTATGGCTGCACCAAAGCTCCGGCATGCACATCTCAACGTGCTCCCATCATGACATCATCTGGCCCCGCCCCCTACACACCCTCATTCACCCTCATGCACGTAGCCAAAGGGAGGTTACTGAGACAGTAAACAGAGCAGATGTAGGACACTGCATGCCTGAACATGACCACTGATATGATGCACTTATAAATAAACCTTCAATGTTATATTAAGTTATAAATAGACATGTAAACTCAGACATTTGTTTTCTTAAAGAAGAGAATTTAGCTTTGATGAAGAACATAAAGAATAAAGATTGCTTCTGCAGTAGAGAAATGTCTTACTCTGGTACGTGTAACTTTGAACGTACCTCCTCCCATGTTAGCAGGTGATGTGTGCAAAATTATTTACCACTCTGATGTACAAAAAGATATGATGGTATATTTACACTTTTTAAAATCTTTTTATATCCTAAGTTTGATTTTCATTAGCTATTACTTGTCAACATAATTGTGAATCAAGCAAATACACTGTAAGGTATTATCTCATGTAACTGTGGATTACGGTAAACTACAAACTAGAGAGGGGATTGGGGCCTTTGAAACAAACAAACAAAGGAGGATAAAAGTGCTATTCAATAAACAAAAATATGCTATTGATTTCTGACTTTAATTTCACAGTTATTTTCATAGAATTATGACTATTCGTAATACTTCTACTTTATTGAAGTGACAATGCTGGGCTTTGACAATAGTTTTAAGTAATTCGATTTTTAATTCTAGGAAAAAAAAAATCAGAATTCTGAGACTAAAGACAGAATTCAATGTTTTTTTTACTCTTAATGTCCCTATTCCTTCCTCTGTAAACAATAGCAAAGCAGCAAAAAAAACAACAACATGGTTTTCTTAATTGAATAACTTGTGGCAGCCCGTTTAGTAGAAACCGAGTGTGTGAGAGTGGAGATCTGGGTCATGGAGGAACCTTTAGAAAAAGATGTTTTTTTGTTTCCTTTTTGCTGTGAAGCTGGGTAATGAGGTTCTTATATTGTTAAGAGCCGTGACTATCATCTAAATCTGGACAGGATAGCTTTATGCTTTTCACACTTAATGCCAAAAAGGAAGGTTTCCTGAATCAAATACACCATAGTCTCCCCAAAAACAAACTAAGCCATGTCCATGTCATAGAGAAGGCACTTTGCTCCACCTCCTCCTCTACAGCTGACATGATTCGACAAATGGCTGTATTTTTATCTCCTGTTCTAAAAGTGTTCTCCCTGAACCACTTTGATGGTTCAGGGAGAAAACATTTGGTGTGTTTATTAACAGTAGAGGAACTCAGATAGATCTCCTTCCATGAAGGTAATCAGAAAGCGGATGACCTTGATTTTAGGTTTCAGATTAAATACTTTTAGATAGTTGTTTTTAGATCATTATTATCATTTTAGAGGTATCTTTCCTACTGAATGATGTAAATTTGCAAAGTTATCGTCTTTCCCAAGGACAGGCACAGCAGGAAACTCCAAATGTTCACACTTTTTTTTATTTACATTAGGAATTCGTCAAGTTTTAAAATCTACTTCATGGTAGTGCTAAAATGTTTTAAAAATTTAAATTTCACAGAACTGAGTGGCAACAAATTCAAGAAACGATTCACTTGCCTCCGAAAATATGTGTCCACTAGAGGGCAGCATTGCAACGGACCCGAAGGTAAAAACAACTAACTTTATTAAATGTGAAAGTACATCTTAAGATAGGAATAAGTTATTAAAAAACACAGTTTGCATAGTACGGCTCGCACTAATAATATTAATAATGGCAAAAAAGAAATACAACTAGAACAATACAACGTTGTTTAATGTGTAATTTATTTTGTATAGTTTTATTTCCAATTTCCCCCCCAAAACTAAAGTCTTTGACTATTAATGCAAAGTCTAGTTTGATATATTTTACTTTTTTCCTTCAATGATAAACCCTGTTTCTTAAAAATAGCACACATTTCCCATAATATTGACCCTTATTCCCTCTAAATAGGACACAATTCACAAAGGACCGCATACTTGTGTCAAATGCGCACTTTATTGTTACAATTAGAAAACTCCAGTTAAAATTCGCACACAGTCATCCAAATTAGCCCACTGCTGTTCAAGATATACCTCCTTAAATAACAATTAGACCACAGATGCAACTCACAGTTAATTCAGAGTGGACTGTTACAGTCCCTGACTGTAAAAATTAAAAGTAATCCCTCAGTTTTCGAAACTTTGACTGAAATATTTGTTCAAATGAGCATAAAATATGTGTGCAACACCTGTAAGCCATGAAATGTGTCCAATATTTTGATGACAGAGTTCTGTTTTTTTTTTTTATATAAATTGAAAAAAAGCTATAATAATAATAATGATTGTTTTCACAATTAGACTTCTATAAAAGCTTGAAAGTGACGCCATACTTCAAAATCTGTTTGTTTTGGCAACTAATGTTAGAAATTTTAACATGTTTTCTCAAATGTAGAATTTTAAATTCAATAACACTGATTTAAGAGCCAAGCAGTTGGGACATTAATGTAAACATTTGGGCCTTTACATCAAGAATAGTGATGAGCCTCAGGCATCTATTGAACATGTGCTCGTCTGTTGAATATTCAGTTTCATTTAGTGTTTAAAGATGTTCAACCTGTAGTTTTTGGCTTGCGACTTTACTAAAGGTCAGCTGCAAATCAGGGAAGCAGGTGTTGAATACGGGGAGGCGACTGTAAGCAGCAGCAGAGCTTGAGTGAACAAAATCAATCAGCAGTTGTTATTATTGTCTGTGAACTTAAGAGTATTTAGGATGCTTAGCATTGCCAGCAGTAACAGAAAACAGTTTTGCTCAGACTATTTAATGCATAAAAAAATAGGACAACTAAAAACAGAGAGAATATATATATATTTTTTTGTAATAGAAATGATGTCAGTGACTCAACATTTATAAACAGTTTCATTCACACCCTTAAATGATTTAAGTAAAGCTGACATATTGCTCACATTAAATCAGGAATGATCCTTTTTTTTTTTGTAAAGGAATGAGTATAATATAACAGTATAATAACAAAAACAAGTTGAGTTTACTAGTTTATGCGCTAAACATTCCTCCATACATGATGCATAAAAAAATGCCAGCAGGGTTTAATATATTATGAATGATAAAAAGCATTTTATAGCATGTTATTATTAATGTTGGTGATAATGAAGATATGGAGCAAGCACACAGCCCCAAATACCTTTGTTTGTTATTTTCTTCTTTTTACATGTTAAAAGTTTACAAAGCATCATAACAAAGCATGCTCACAACAGTGGGGGGTCTTGATTCACCACCAGCTGCTCTTTCACATGGGTAACCAGCAAACTATTAAACATGGAGGACAGAGAAGGAGGAACATATGGAGAGGAGCGGTTCAGATTTCTAATTAAATGGAGGTAATGAAGGGGGGACAGCTGGCAGTATTATTGGAGTTTTACTCCATTTCTGATGCATGGACATAAATTTCACAAGGTGAGAAAGAAAAACAGAAATGATTTCATTTTTTTAAATTTCACAATTTATTTGTTGTTGTTGTTTTTTTGTTTTTTTTTTTACAAAAAAAGAGGAAGTCAACCTACTTTGGACGATCAGGAGGAAGGATGACGCTTCGAAGTGTTTTTTTTTTTCCATTTGAACATCACCAGGATGAAGGAATTTGATCTGTGTCCATTTCTAAAAGACCACCCACTGTATGTAATGTCAAGTAATGGTAACTCATGGTGTTTTGGACTTATTCTCTTCTGACCAGAGCACTTTCCTTCCTTGTGCTGCATCCACTTCATGGTTTGTGGCTATCTGCAAATGGAGCCTCCTATGATTTTCTTCTTTTCTATATATGTGGACAGCATGACTCATCGGGCCGTTCTGTTTAGGTGGACAGTAGTGGAAAGTTTGAGCTGTGCCAAATTATCTCCATTTTCCAGTAAAGGATTTGAAAAGTGATTTGTTCAAATCTTTGGATACTTATTCTAATGGTTGAATTGGTGTAAAAAATGTTCTTTTCCTCAATAATCAGTCTTAAAATATTATATTTCACATATTTTCTATTTTCAATAAGCATAATACACAGGTAAAAACTCCATGGAAACAGGTGATTTAATCTCCACATGTAAGGAGTTTATACTGCTAAGTGATACTGTTTGATTTTCATGAGCAGTGAGACATAAAGTCAGGGTTCATGGTGTTTACATTTTAATGCAGAGGCAGATCTAGACCAAATTAACCAGAGGGCTCAATGTGGTTCCTTTTAGCTCTGCTGTAGAGCTGAGAAACAGCTTCCTCTGTGTGCAACACTTTTCAGATTCAAACCAGAAAAAAACAAAAAAGTAGCAAAACGCTGGGGGTTGTCAATTAAGCTTTTGCTTTGTACCGACTTAATTCAAACTGAATTCAAAAATACTTTATTTATCCCAAAGGCAAATTAAATGTTGTTGTAATTCATATTTTGTTTTCTTTTAACCAGTTGTTGGTGTTGATAGCTGTAGGCAGGAAGGATCTTCAGTATTCTGGCTTACTGAAGACACTCTTGTTTTGTTTAAAAATCTTCTGAAGAGGATGCTCTCTGTTGTCCATAATCTTCACTTTATGAATAATTGTCCTTTGTGAAATAATCTCCAGAGGTTCCAGAGGAGTTCTTAGAACAGAGCAGACCTTCTTTATTAGTTTGTGGAGGTTGTTTAAGTCATTTGCTCTGATGCTATTATCCCGGCAGATGAAAAATGAAGCAGGGGGCTCAGAAGCCACACAGAGGTAACAGTTTTTCTTCTGAACTGGTAGCCATATTAAATCTTTGCTAACATTAGCAGACCTGGAAACCAGCAGGAAAACAGTAGGAACAGAGAGCAGGCTACCGCAGGTGCACCTCTTGTCTGGAGGAATTGAAGTTGTAGCTACCACATGTAAGTGATCCACAGGGGCCACTTGTTTGGTCACTGCTTTAACAGACAAACACTGTAATCCCATCTAAATAAGGAGGAAGCTAAAGGTTCAGCACCCTCATATTTAAATCAGCGTTTGAGTAAAACTGTAAAAGTCAAATTAAAATTGGTTATAGTTTCTGTGCTAGCACATACCATCATGACAACTGATTTATTATTATGTCTTCAGAAGAGGGTCCAAATCAACCTGGGCTAGTTCTACAGGGGCACTGGCCCTTATTGCCTGGAACCGCCCATGGATGGGAGAGTTGAAAACCAAATAAAACTTTACAAAATACAGATGTAATAGCCAAACAAACAAACAAAAAAAATCAAACGTTTTTAAGAGCGTCTGTTTCGGGTAACTTAAACGTATCAATTCACAAGGCTGGAGAGTTTAGTTTTGACTTTGAAATAAAAATAAACAACAGTTACCTGCAGAAAGTTAATTTTGTACATCTCTTGACCGGGTTCTTGACATTTAATCTTCTGTTTCTCATCTCTTCAGCTATTATGTTTGTTGTTTATGAGCAGAATTCAGAACTTTCCGTTGCCTAGTAACAGAACGCTCCACGCTTCCTACAAGCGAGCGATGGCAGCCGCCATTTTTCCTAAAACTGAAGGAAAAGGAAAACGGAAGTGATCGGAGGGGAACCCTCTCGCTCTCTTCCCTGTGCGCTGCTCTTCGTTGGAGGCGGTTTGAGTTTAAACAGGGCGTGTCCGCTCACTGCGAGGCAGGAAACATGTTGGCTGTCAGCTGTCCCTCTTCAGGTTCCGATTGACCACCGTTTGTCCCCAAGAAGAGAAAGACACCCAGTGGACACATTCCCGCCTAGAATCGCTCCTGTCCTTTGATGGATAATTCTACCGCAACTACGAGTAAGTGTTTTTTTTCAAGCTTCTCCTGCTTCAAATGTTGATAAAAATGTATATAAAACGGTCGAAGTCGTTAATATTTGAACTTATATACCCCTTTAAACTTTTGTTTAAACATTTCTGTATCTGTATGCCTCAAAGTTGACGTTTAAGCGCATTTTGTTCTGGAGAAAATGGCGTGTAGTAAAGCTGGATGAGAGTTCGTCAGTTCTACTGTGAGTTTGAGGAGGAAGCCACAGCATCCGATACACAAAGGGTTAATTTAATGAATTTAGAAGTTCTTTCCTTAATTTAGGATATACATCAGTCCTACATTTCGTGCTGCTAATAACAAAAAAAAATATATCCAACTTCTACTGTAATCTCCACCGCTCTGTTTGGTTTGTATCCAACCAGAGATCCTCAGTAGACATAAATCTCTCTGTTAGGGTTTTGCTGTTATTCATTCACTAAAAAACACCAAACATTAATATCTAGACTGTAATCTAATAAGATATCAGATGAGTTATCTAGTCAGAATATAAGTAGATATCTGCAGTGGGATTTATAGACATTATTTTTTCTATTTAAAGCTATTATTATCCAAGAGAGGCCATCTATGTCTATGCCTTTCTTTGTAAAGATGCTTTAAAAGCCACAAAATAAGAAACTGCAGAGGCAAACATTTAACACCGTTTTAGAATAAAATCTGAGCACATTAGGGTGCAACTGTTAGAATTAATTATTTTAAGATGCCACAATCTTCTAATTTAGTCATCCATTGCTCCCTGTGCCCCTGATGCTAAATGTGACATGGATTGTGCTTGTGATGTATGATCATAGCAGTGTTTTAAGAACTGATCACAATCTCTTATGTCTCTTTATGTGACATTTCTACTGCAAATTTGTATAGTTGTGGGGGAACCAAAAATGAAGAGGGAGATTCTGTTGGATTTAAGCCAGCTGTTATTATTTAATCTCCCATATTATGATGCATAAAAGATCTTTTTGTTGTTTCTTTATCGGCCAACTTTTGTTTTTATTTTTTATGGGGCCATTTTTTTGTTGCAGTAACTAGAACTTTTGCAATTTCCGTAAGCTCTCTGTGGTTACAGTCCAGGCTGTAAAGTGATTTTTTTTTTTTCTAGCAAGGATGACCCTTTTATTTATGGCTCATTTTATATTTGAATGTACTTTTTTTTTTTTTTTTTTATATTTAATTTTAGTTATCTTTACTAAGCTCATTCAGATTCGACTTTTTCTGTCTTGTCTGAACTGGAATATTTGGGGTAAACTGAATAAATTGCTTGTCTAAATGCTTGATAAGATTAACATAGGAGGTTTTATGAGCGGATTTGAGTGACGATCAGAAGTAAAGGTTCCTGTAAAAAGTTATAGGCTTGTACTGCACATCATGTCTTAAATCATGGTGGCAGCATCATGTCTGCTGAATACACTAATGAATCAACAAACGCATGCCGATACAAGCAAACCCCTCGCTTACGGCTGCAAAAAATATCGTCCGGCTGATATATTGGTATATCTCTACCTGGTTAGAGTTGATGGATTGGGTTAAATACAAGGTAACACTGGGGGTAAACCTGTTGCAAAAGACTAGGAAACATCTAGCTGGAGCTGGCCTAGTCAAAGTCCAGATCTGCATCAAATTTAAGAGCTTGAGATGTTCTCTTCTTGTGGCCTTTATCCAATATGATTGTAGCCTTAAAGCTATTTTGCAAAGTTGATGCAAACATTTCTTATAAGAACTAGTGTTGAAATAAGTTTGGCTGGATATAGAAGGTCCATGTGTTAAGGGTGACACCTCATTAAATGTTTTCAAGGTTTCTGAAAAGAAATTCTGCTTCACAATTCAAAGTATTTGTGTCAGTCCGACAGAACGAAGTGTGTGCTGGTAAAATGACAAAGAACGTGAGTCACACATTACTGAATGCAGCCGAGGGGTCATTGTCTTTGGATTTCTCCGCTCTTTATAATCGTAAGCCCTTGTGTGACCATCGAAACTAAAAGATTTTGGTTTGTAATTTCTCATGTCTGTCTACACTGACACCACATGTTTAATCTTAGATGTTTAAAACTGGTTTTAGATGGGGAAATACTCCCAATCGTCCCTGTGTTTGAAGCAGGACTGGAGTCTGCAGAAGTGAAGCAGCGAGTGTTTGTACGCGCATGTTGTCGAGTTTTTAAAGTACATACCACCTGCCATTAGCGTGGGAGGGGAATTGCAGGTTTTTAACCTTTTTTTTTTTTTCTTTTTTTTTTTTTTTTTTACATTTCTACATGGAGATGGATTTCCAGACGGATGTAATACGACCCCATCTTTAATGCATCTTTCTAATGTGCGCCGAGCCTCAGGCTGCTACCAGTAGAGACTTACAGTAGATCCTAAAACTGTAAATGTTGGACAAAAAAACAAAAAACAAAACGGATATTCTAGTAGCCAAATAAAAAAATCCAACCTGCAGGATTAAGACGTGTTTTCTCTCACGATCTTTCCTGCTGATATTAGTTTGAACGGACTCCGGTATGAAAAGGATTTGGGATGTTGGCTGCATTTACCAGACATGTTTCTGCATGTTTACACATGAAGGGGAAAAAAAAAACCTTCATGTGTGTCATTCCACTCAGTAAAAGCTGCCTTTTGTGGGTTAAAGTTGCAGAGTTTAACTTCAGTGTTGTTTTCTATCATATCAGTGAAGCTCTTGGACTGAATAACCTTCAGGCTACAGAAGTCTTTGAATGAACTCCAGGCTCATTGGATAGAAATGCTTATTTACAGTTGAAATCTTTAGTTTGCAATTATAAAGCTGCTCACTTGGGCTTTTTTACCTCTGGTTTTCCACCAGCTGCTGCAATCAGTTCAGCTTCATACAACTAATCGCAGCAATAGATCTGTTCTTGACCTCTGAGCCAACATGAATTTACTTAGTAGAGGGACCAGATTAAATGGTGCGTCACATCTTAAGTGAGGAAATGAAGTAATGGCTGATGGGGCCCCTTCCAAGAAGAATCTGTACACATAAGTATGTGTGTAGTTTCTATGCAGAAAACAAAACGGAAAAAAATGAATTTAATGGTAGAGATGTCCTGATACACTTTTGTTATTTCAGATATGATACTTTTTGCAGTTTTGAAATTTGACCGATTCCAATATTGACCCGATACCATATCGGCATCAAACCTACAAGCTTTTATTACCTATTTTGTACTGTTGAATGTTAGATGAAGGCTTGATCAGGTTATAATACCAACCGGAGAACAACAGTCAACAACATAAAGTATGAGAACTAGTGCTGGACGATACGTCCCAAATTTATATCGCGATACATTTCGTCATTTCGGTTGATGCGATATAATTTGGATATCGATGTAGGAAAAATAAAAGCCTTCGAAAGGCAGCCAAGAATTCCCACAACCGATGTCTATAAAAACTTATGACGAATATTTTGCAATATTTATAAAAATCCTCCAACATAACATTTAATAAACATTAGTTTTGAAAAACCAAATCGCATAAAACTACATGAAAGCCGTCAGTAACCAGTGCTACGTTTATAGACTGTATATTGAAAATGTGTGTAAAAGTTGTTAAAAAATCTCCGATATTGAATTTAACCATAACAGGATGTATATTGATATTGAAATATTGTCCAGCTCTAAGATCAATCCATATTTCCCATGTGATATTAACCAACGGGTTTACCCATCCAAACATGTCAACAACAAGTTTCCTTCACCCTTTATCATTTCTTGACATGAGCACACGGAGACATTTGGTCACAAGGCGGTCGGTAAGCAGACAATGTTGGTTGTGTTTAGTCGGGACAAAGGAAAAGCTCTGCTGCATCAGAGGGCACATGGTTGGAGCAGCATAATATCTGCGTCTCTAAAGTAAACGGACGGAGTCTGGATGTTGGAATAATTGATTTAGACTGAGAGAACCAGCCGTGTCTTTGTTTCTGGTCTTTTTATTTATTCTTTTTACTGGGCTGTCTGTCCACTGGTGTGGACAGGAATGCAGACAAAATCCCTCTTGTGTTTTTTTGTTTTTTTTTTTGTTCTTTTTTTTTTTTTTTTGATGGTCACGCTCATGTGACTTTTAGACATTAAGGGTTAGCTGACCGCAGATTACAAACCGCACTCCTCGGTCCGTGAACTGATCGAGACGTACGATTTCAAATGTTGTGCCACGTTAGGACAGGGGTCATTTCAACACACTTGGAAATGAAAGAAAATAGGACAGCAACTAATTGTTATTTTCCTAATTGATTCATCTGTTGATTATTTTTTTTCGATTAATCAATTAATAATCGGATGGTAAAAGGTTCCCAAGAGAAGATTTTTTTTTTTTTTTTTTTACAGAATTCAACTAGGTGAAATTAAAACTTCTATCGACGGACGAAAAAGCTTTTTTTTTAATTTTAAATACAAAGTATTTCTATATTTATCTACAATTTTTAGTATAAATTGAGCTCTAAGTGGGGCGATCTATCAGCTAAAGGTACGTTTTAGAGTCTCTATACTCCAGTTGACGATTAATTGATTAATCGATCCTATTAATGGAAGTTGAAGGTTCTGAAGGTTCTGGCTTTAAAGCAGAACAAGATGCAATGTAAAGCATTTCTACAGTTAATGAGGCGAAGATTTCTAAAGCAGTGGAGGAAGTCATGAGGAATGTTATCACTGAGCTTCTATCTATTGTCTTTATATTGATTAACTGAATAACTAATGAATGAAAAAGGACTTAAACATTGATCACTCATCCACACCATTTAGCTGTGTGTGTGTGGTGGGACAGGTGAGTGAAGACATTTCATTTCAGTGTATTTAAGTAGATGTGATTCTATTATGTTTGGCATTTCTAATAAAACAACAATAGAACCGAAGCAGATGTTTAAGAAGCTCATATGTATGTTTACAGGCTTCACTTGGCTGTAAAACTAGTATAAACCATAAAAATACTGTGAATTCATTGTGATTAATCATCAAATATGGGCTGGCTTCTATGGTATCGTTACTTGGGATAAATTTCTTGTTGTGAAAATTTTAATTTATTGTCCAAACAATCAATTAGAATAATATATAAATAATAATAATATATAATAAAAATCTTTCTTTTTCATTTGGCTATTGGCAAATTCAAAGAAATGATTAAAAATTTGGCCACTATGGGAAAATAACACAAAATATCGCGATAAAATTTTAAGGGCACATTGCCTGAACTTTTTGTCTACTAATTAATTAATTTGATTAATCGCTGACTGAAGCTTCCAGACTTTAACACATTGACTAAAAGAAAAAAAACACTCGGAGCAGGAATTATACCAAAGTTCTTGAAATAATGAACTTTTTTTTTTTTGTTATTTCAAGATGAAGAACCTTTTTATTCTTTGAAAATGCTCTATCCAAGTTTAAAATTTTCATAAAAACCTTCTTTAAGGAGCTTTTTTTTCTATATGATCATTTATCACAAAAACAATCAATATATTAATTGATTTAACAAATAAATGTTGGTCGCAGGCCTAAATTTCAATATATTTTGGGATTAAATTGAACAGGAATCCTGAAAAATAAATTTACCAAGGAAGCTGATTCAGTAAAACGTTGAAGTAAAGAGAACCGTGTTTATAAATGATTAACTGAGCCAGTAATTAGTCTGTTTCCCCCCCCCCAAGTTTAGGCAAGTTTAGATCATCTTTGGTTCAGGAAAAAATAAAAAAAATGTTGTCATTTTCTAGTACCAAGTGTGTCCTATGTTAGAACCAAGTGTGGGACCATGTCCGTTGGTTGTGCTGTTCTTTTCGCATCGCTTTACAGGTGGTGAAGCGGACTGAAGATGTTTTATCATTGTCCCACTTTTATCTCCTGCTTCTTTCATCTTTTTCTCATTTTTTTTCTGTTTTATCTTTCCTGTTCTACTTTCATTGCGGTGTCCATATAATCTTTAAAACTCCCTTTATAATTATAACAAAGCAATTTATACGCAGTAAACAAGCGGAACACTATGGCGATAGCCCTACTGCTCCACTCGTGAAAGGAACATCTGTTGGGCTCTTTTTGACATCAAGACAATTATTCTTTTTTTTTTTTTTAATCTTTTATTTAATTTCTCCCAAACATACAAACTTTGTAGAAGACTGGTAAAAAAACAAAAAACAAAAACAATATCAGCACTACATCTCACGTGTATATACAAGAGTCCATCCATGAGTTCTATGTCCATAGCAATTGTCCGTTAGAGTCCATTTTACATTCCACTCCC
>JAUZNJ010069179.1:0-26045 GCA_034780135.1 Jordanella pulchra
TTTGGCGGCATTTTTTGTGAAAAATCTCCGCAGTTGGTCGGAGCTGTATGCCAGCCGCTGCCTCCAGGGGCGCCGCCGGAGTTCTGTAACTGTTTCTTTCCCAGACTGAGGTACTGACATATCAGGGTAATTTATGTTTACTTTTTCTTACATAGAAAGTATTTATTGATGAGTCTTTGTTCCTTTTCTGTGAGTGTTTCTCTCTTCTTGAAAAGCCAATCAGCTTCAACAGAAGGTCACTCACAATGAGCTGGGTTCTGCTGAGGGTTTCTTCCTGTTTAAAGGAGGTTTTTCCTTCCCACTGTTGCTACATGCATACTTGGTGTGAGATATTGCTGCAAAGTCAACAGCATTAATGTCACTACCCACTAATGCAGGAGTAAAATATTCTGTAAAGTCAATGACTGAATACAATCAGTTGGGTTTCCTTGCATAGAACACGTTTGACCAATCTGTCTAAAAGTAAACTCAACAGAACTGAGATGAACCAAGATTGATCTATCTAGCAACAAAGAGAAAATGTTGAAGTGAAAGTGAACAATATTTCTGTCTACCTGTTGTTAAGCATGGTAGTGGTAAATTCATCCCAACAGTCTGTTTTAATTTCATCAGTATGGGTATATTGCTATTGATGACATGAGTAAAAACCTAATTCTTGCAAATTACCTGACATTACATCCAATAATATGCACAGTCAAAACTTTGGGAAGTTTTCAAACGGAAAATTTGTAGACTATGCTATGAAACCATTTTCCTAAACAAGAAACCAACGACTTTGAAATAGTTCTACCTTTTTATATTTACTTCATGAGAGTAATACAGTGATCTCAATGAGAAGTTATTTTGTGTCATTCTGACATAGCTTCCTCTTACCCATGACGTCCAACACTAAATAAAAATAAATGAGTTACGCTTATACTTGGATAAGGGACTGTTTTATTTTGAGAGTCACCCACACAAAAGGATTTAGTGCATAGGCAATTTAGGAGAATAAACCTCAAGCCGATCTATCTATTAACGTCAAGATTTTAAAAAATGTTTTATTAGAACTTTGACTTTAATTCAAAAAACACTCAAAGAAAAACTACTTTTATTTTGTAGCATTTCCTACTATATATAAAATCTTTTTATTCGGAAAGAATATCAAATATGATGAAAGAATCCATTTATCACTAAAACAGACCTCCTTTAACTGTTTTACATGAGGAAGAATGCAACATTTTACTTTTTTTAGCAGGGAATTCATTATGTTGAAACAAAGGTCACCCAGAGAAAGTGTAACATCTGTTTCTGAAAAGCTTGAAGCAAGAAAGATGGCAGATTTGTTGCAGCTTAGAGTTGCTGTGGATTAATTTGACCCAAATTATTGTAGCCAGTCTGAAGGCAGCAGTCTTAAGCCTCAAACTTGCAGCATCACGTCACTCAACACAAAAACAATGTATATTGGGACCACGTGCGCAGTAGGAAAATCGAGTTTCACGTCAGTGTCCATATGAGGACTGTCGGACAGACTATATTTGGCTTTTTCCGGTAGTGACGCAGCTGCCTCTGCGGAAAACAAGGCGGGGCCAACCCGACCCCGCCCGACACGCGGCTGATATCAATGAACAACTGAAACTATGAACTATAGACCAAGGAGCCTCAGGGAGAGAGCAAGTGCTCTCAGCAACTACTTATACTCAGTTTTGTTTTGTTTTAACTTTTAACACAGGCGTCAAGCTTGGGGCTTTTGCATTTTTTTAAACAGCTAACCAATTTAATACCGTTAATTTTTAAGGTTCGTTTGTTTTAGCTTAAATTTCTTTTAAAACATTTTTACACCATGACTTCAAGTGTGACACTAGAAATAACTGACAACGAACTGGTCCACATCCTGAGTACAACACCCAGTGGGTGCGTGATCCTGGACTGCAGACCTTTCCTTGACTTCTCAGCGACGCATATTAGTGAGTCTCGAAACGTCAACTGGAACTCGATGTTGCGCCGTAGATCCAAGAGCTCGGTGGTGGCCCTTGAGTGGCTCATCCCAGACAAGATGCTCCTGAGCCGGCTTAGGAGGGGGGAGTTCTCCCCGGTGGTGGTTGTGGATGAGAGGAGCGGCTCGTTGGCCGGGTTGAAGTCGGAGAGCGTGGCCCAAATGTTGCTCACCGCCCTGCAGAACGAGGTCCAGACCCAAGTCTGCTTTCTGCAAGGTGAACACACTTCTCATTTCTGAAAAAACAACAACAAAAAACATCTGTAAAAAAAGCAGCTGAGGCTTTTGAGAGGCCTCGTGTTATTTTAAAAGTAACATAAAGAACTATTGCTAAATGTTCTTTTTTGGATCCAAAATATATATTAATAGAGAATTATTGGTAAATGTGTGTAACCTCTATTCAGGTGGATTTGAGGGATTTTCAGAGGCCTTTCCAGCGCTTTGTTATTGTTCTGGGATGAGTCAACTCACTTCTGTGGAACCAGCGCCAGCAGTGACAGGGAGGAGGACTCCAGCATATGATCAGGTATCTTAATATTCCTAAGCAGTGAATCAAATTATTACATTAATACAGAAAAAACTCAGACTTGCTAATTAATAATTATATTTGATCAATTCCAGGATGGGCCAGTTGAGCTGTTGCCCTTTCTATTCCTGGGCAGCGCCGTCCATTCCTCCCGCAGAGAGATGCTGGCAGCAGCAGGCATCACCGCCGTCCTGAATGTGTCCTCCACCTGCCCGAACTTCTATGAAGGAGAGCTTCAGTACCTGCGACTCACTGTGGAGGATACACTGGTCGCCGACATAAGAGCCTGCTTTAACACAGCCATCTCTTTCATTGGTGAGCACATTCTGCTCTTTGAAGTATTATTATTATTATTATTAACAGGAAAGCTCAGTTTAAACTAACATGATTTATGATGGCTGGGAAACTCAACGGCCTTTCTTTATATGAACCAGATATTTCTAAGCAGCTTTTGTGCAAGAATCCATTTTGAATCTCAGATTTAGTTTTTCAGAATGTAATAATCTGGTTACAAAACTACTGGGTTATTTGGCACAAGTTTCAACTACTAAACCTTGTCCTTTTGCTTAATGTAAGCATTTACTCATACAAAAACAGGCCAAGATAATATGTGACCCTTTTAAGAGTTAGTGTTAACTCTTAGCTGTCAATGTTTAACTTTTGGCAATGTTACATTTGAGAAACAAGTTAAGGTGTAATTGGATCCTGTTTCATAGATGTGCATGGAACCTGACTCCCAGCTTATATGTAAGAAGCAGTCAGTTAAATACGTTTTAACACATAGAAAGTTTTAAACTATTGTTTTCTTCACTGTCTATAAATTTAGTCCATTTGGAAAACTAGAGTAATTTCTTTTTAGTTTGATTGTTTCCCATGGTTGACAGTGGCTTGTTTTTGTTGGTTTTTATTTTGGCAAACATTAAAACCTGAGTGTTTAAATGTTTTGCTTCAGCCAAACAAGTAAAGCATATTGCACTGGTTGACTGAAAATGTTTGTTTCAATGTGAACAAGAGCACGAATTAATCTGTTGGGCTTTTGTTTTCCTGTCCTCCCCACAGATTCTGTGAAGAAGAGCGGCGGTCGGGTGCTGGTACATTGTCAGGGAGGCATTTCCCGCTCGGCCACCATCTGCCTGGCTTACCTCATGCACACGCAGCGCGTCCGCCTGGACGAAGCCTTCGACTTTGTCAAGCAACGACGTCACGTCATCTCCCCAAATCTGGCCTTCATGGGACAGTTGTTGCAGTTTGAGACGGACATCCTCTGTCAGGGATGAGAGGCCAGTAGCGACGAGCAGAGAAGTCTTCACCCCACAGGGCTGGGGGCAGATTCCGATTCTTAGCGGGACTCAAACAATCCGTTTGTAGAGAAAATGGTACAAATAACAAGGGTTCAGAGGAAAGTTACTTGTGCTGCTGGCATCACATGACTAGATCCCTTTTTTTAAAGCTCAAACTGACTTATTGTTTTACCAAACTGTGACCTGCAGTTTAATAACCTGCTGAAATATTGAACTTGAAATCGACTACAGGCCAGAAGTAACAGGTTGGAGCAGCTCTTTGGTACCTTCCCTTTCATTTTACCAGTGAGGGAAGTTGTTCCTGCTTTTCCGGCTGTGTGTGCATATATTTGTGTGAGAGTCTGTGTGTTTATTTTTAAGATTAATGTGCCTGTTTTATTGAGAAGTTCGGTCTGCTTTCATACTGAAGTCATTGTGACATGACATTTTAGAGACAACACTGTGTAAATACTTAAAGCAGTAGTGAATTTTTTTAAATTTCTTCTGTTGAGGTCATGAAATGCACTAACCACAGACTATATTATGGGGTAACCCATTTATAAGCTGGAAGAAGTTTTTACATCAAGTAAATGGTGTTTTTTGTTCTGTTTTTTTTTTCAATTGCTATGACAGTGTTACAATTTTTGATGTGTTACTGCACTTTAAACCTGCAAATCTCAACCAGTTCCTGTTTTTGTTTGGTTTTTTTCCACTCAAATTAAAAACTTGCAGGAGAACACATTTGTTTACCGTGCTCATCTTTCACTTCATATAAAGCAAACTTCACACTGCTTATTATGCTGTTTTTGTTTGCTGCCTTTCTGCAGAGACAAAGCAGTGAATTGCAGCTGTTTCCCAGAGCATGTTACCAACGTATAATTTCATAAACTGACCCTGCTGAAGGAGGTGATATTGAAGCTGCACGTTGATTGGATGTTTTGAGGGATTATGCTGCAGAGAGTAGATTTTACAGTCCAAAGTCCCTCCTTACCTTTAGCACTAACATCGAAAAAAACCCTGTTTGTCCATTTGAGCTATAAGAACATATTTGGAGACTTGACAGTTAAGCAAAAAAGGTTTCATGCCTAAGATATTGTTTTTGCTGTTTTTGTCATTTCAACATTTCAGGTCATATGATTTTATTAGATTACATGCAGAAAATTAGAAGTTTTTAAAATGATTTTATTAAAGCAAAGCTACATCAACCTGCTTTTGTTGTCCCTTTTCAATCATGAATTTACTGATTGCCTGTCTATTGGTTTGGCTTGGTTACCAGCTAGACCTGGGTCTGATTAATGCAAGTCCTGTAGAATGAAGAAGTTAACTAAACATGAGGCAAAAACTATGAAAGAAATGCATCCTGTCGTAATATAAAGAAGGGGTACAAAGCCATTTTTACTCCGTGAGCCATGGTGGCAGCCGTTATCAAAAGAAAAATAAAAACATGGCACATTGGTAAAGCCTTGAGATCAAACATTTCTGGCATAGCTTCACTATGCCAATAGACCATGTTAGCAAATACAAAGGTTTCTTTTATACTAAAAGTGGTTAAGGTTCACATAATTGCTTAATCTACTAAATTTACTCCGAGTATATTTCCATTGACCAAAATGTAATTACAAAAATACATTCACTCCATGGAAACCCACAAATAAGAAAAGAACATGTTTTCAATAAGAGGTTATTTTTGCCTCTGAAGGAAGGCATTTTCCAGTCTTATTCAAATTGATGCATTTCACAAAAACTGCAATGAAAACACTGTTTTGCTTTTTACATTAGTCACCTGATCAACAACTACTGGCAAAAAAGATAAAGAAAATGACAGGAAATAGAATGAGCATTATGGTGCATCATGTTTTCTAAATGAGATACCAGAGGAACAAACTCATTTAAGTGTGGTTTTAACAAAGTTTCTTACTTAAAAAACACTGCAGTTGTGGCGAGGTGCCTTTTTTCTACATTAGCACATTTATGATGGAATCATACACATCCGACAAATCATCCAGGAAATCACAAAGTACCTCAGAAGAAAATATAAATACTGCAGAGTTCAAGGCCAAATTCACTGCCTATTAAAAAGAACACAAAGTCTTGTCGTACTTTAGTCAAAAACATCTTGATGATCCACAGTACCTATAGAAAACAAGGCTGTGGACTGATAAGGCAAACTTAGAAGTATTTGGAAAGGTGTGTGTTTTGGTACATCTAATGTGAACTAACAGCAGAATAGAAACGAGACCTTTAAATCAGACATAGGGGTGGTAGTTCTATACATACTCTGAATCAGCAAAAATTGCCATAGTTAAATCTGCTCTCTATCATATTTCTATTCATAAAACAATATAAAGGGTATTTTCTCCATTTCAATTTCAAGTGTACTTGGAATATCCTCTGGGAAAATGACAAAAGTACAACAACACATTTATATCTTCATGGATAGAAAAAAAAACCCAACAAATTAAGTATTTGAAATTTGCTACTTAAAGAGTAAATTAAGATTGATAAAGGAAGTTGTTGGACCTCAAATGGATGTTAGGATTTAAACACAGATTCATGGTGACAGCTGCTAAGGGTGGCACAAACAGCTATTTAAGTTGTTTTCACCTTCATAATTAAAACCACCGCTGTGCTTTTATTCAATTGGGTGATTTTTGAGTAATGCAAAAAATTGTTTGATCAACTTCAACAAATTACTTTAAAATAAAAAAAGAGACAAATAAACACAATATATATCTATATATGTCTATAAAAACTTTTGTTTTATGATGTCCGCCAACCACTACCTTATTTTTTAAATGCTAATCCTGACACCCACAACTATTTTTACTCATGGCCGGAAAAAAAAAAAAAACTCACTTCCCCTCATTTACAAGCATCTCTTCCCATCATGTGCAAAAGTGGAACTATATTTAACTTCTTTCTTCCATTTACCACGTTTTTGGACCTACGTTTTCAGGTCTATTAAAAACACTACTAATACTATCCTTCTACAGTAGCTGCATCAAAAGCCATGTTTTCAGTTTAGTCTAAGTTTAATGTTCTTTGCAAGACCTTGCTTTACTTTGGAACCAATATCTAACATCATGAAGCACAGTGCCTGCAATATTTTATATACGTGCAAATCAAGTAAAAAGACAGAATCCTCCACTGAGCAATGCAGAGTGATATGACCCTACATTTGATTAAAATTGTCCATTGGGATAAAAACATGCCACAGTAAAAAACAAAAATCATTTTAATCAGTGAAGACATATTTTTAACTTTGAAGAAATCTATAAGATAAATGTAGAGAAGCATTTTTTTAGTTAATTAATTGCCTTTTCAATAACACTGGTTATGGAAAAACTCACAGTGGCCACCGGTAATGTGAAATTTTGTATTGCATTTTTTTGAAATAAAACAATTCTCCCTTAAATATCACAAGGTTAAAGAATCACAACAACAGGAATTTGTAATAATTGATCTATTCCTTTGTTCTCTCATAAACACTTTTCACTTTTGTTTATCCAATCGGCCTTTTCAGTTTTAGGTCTAGTGAATGAGATAGCGGTAGCAATGGTGGAAGGTTGATTTTGCATCTATCTCAGTGTTAATTTGGTCAAATTCACTGTCCTACCAAAAGACATTCTTACACACAGAGGCCTACAGATTTTAAAAGGAATCTCTATATTACTAATGGCTTCCAATCAAACAGGATTCATGCAGCCTTGGGAAGAGACATAGGAGCCCCAGCATCACCGATCCTCCACCATACTTAACAACAGACATGTTGTTTTTCAATCTACTGAATTTATTCCTTGAGTGTTGGTCACCACAAACATCTGTTTTGGTCTCATCTAACTAATGTTCCTATTTCCAGTGAATGGACCAGCAAACTCTACATGTTTATATTTGTGATAGTTTTTCAATTTTTCTTGGCTGGTTCATAAACCAGTTTTATGTCAGTGTTCTAATGGTCACATTTCTCTCTTTCAATTGTGAACTCTAAAGATGTCTTTTTTTTTTACCTTCCATATTATTCATCACCCTGTGCTTGATGACAAGGATAAACTTTAGTGCTTGTCCTGCCATGTGTCCGTGGACAAAAAGAGTGGGTCTCTGTGTCATGTTATATTTATAAACTGGGAAAATACAGTCATGAATTACTAATTAAAAGGTTTAGGATATGGATAAAATAAAAAGCAGAAGCTAAAAAGGGTTTTGTCTGTATTAATTTAAGAGTTTTGTGTGAAAAATATGGAAATACCATTTTTATATTAAAAACAATTATAATCTGTCAGTTTACATTGTTTGTCATCAAAGTAAAGCTTTAAATTGTTTTTCAATTTATGTTCAGACCTCCATATCATCAATATTTTAGCTGCACATTTTGTGTTGATTATTGGAGCTGTGTTTGTGTGAGTTTATTCCAAATGATCAAATATTTTTGATTGATTAAAAAAGGTTCAGAAAGGATTTATAATAAAATATTTATTACCGTTGCGGGAGTGAATTACGGTCTAGTCAAACAAAGCTGTCCAAATGTTAGTAACTATATGAAACATATTATTAATTTTCCCCCTGTTTCATAACATGAGATGAAATAGAGATCATTTACAATAAATTCACAAATATGAGGATGAAACGTCCAGTTTTAAATATATGTCTATAATAAAAACAGTTTAAGGTCAGGTGTAATTATATTAAAGGGGTTCAGTATTGTTTTCACTCAAGGGAGCTAACACCACTCCAGGCAAATGAGCATTAAATGTCACTTATGACAATCATGTGATGCTGTTGGCATTTCCCCTTCAGTAAAAAAGATTTTATTCCTCTTATTGTTTAAACTATACTTTCTGTACATTCAGCAGTGTTTCTAAGACATACCTTTGACTTCTAACAATCTATCAGACCAGTTTTGTTAACACGATTGTATTCACAAACAGGGAATGTCATTTTGCTTCACGTCCCCTATCAATTTCACTCATGTGTGATACCTATACTTCTCCAGGGTTATTCCAGAAGCAGATTAAGCCAAAGATTATATAACATCACCAGAGCAAAGACAAAGCTATTTGTTTATAGCAGGACAGTGCTCCCTAGTGACAGCTTTTTAAACAACTAGAAATGGGGGTGATTTGTGGTCCTCCAGCAGATGACGCCAGAATACTGTTTATTGTGCTTTTTTACGCTCATTTTAACCCAGAAGGATTATTATCACTCACATACTCCTTATCTTTGCTGTTTCAAAGTGTTTTCTGTTCATAAAGGTTTTAACTTTCTTTCATTGTCCTTGGAAGTAAGACTATTCCACCATCTCTCAGTTCAAATGCCTCTCATTGATTTTGTCATATTCAGTTCTTCTTTTATCAATCAGTCTCCCTAATGAAAACAGACTCAACTATTAGTCACACTCTGAGCCTGGATTAAACTACTGTCAGCTCTAATCATATTATATTAAGCTGCATCAGAACCAACTGATGGCGTGTGTTCGACTGTGGTTGTCTCTGTAACATACTTACATCAGGGAGAGTGTGTCATATTAGGGATTAGCACAGATATCCCTCTTCCTTTTGGAAGTGGAGTTTTGCAGGGTTTGCTGTTCACCGATGAGGACAGATTGTGTCACTGTAAGAAAAATCCCAGGTGACGGAAACAGATCTGTGATATAAGAGTTTGCAGAATAACAATGTGCTCTTATTTGCTGAGGTCAGCGGGTACATACAGAAGCAGCAGTGGCTGTCATCATGAATGCAGTTGAGGAAATGACTCTTTGACCACCTGACAGAACTAAAAGTAATTTGTTGCATGTTTCTAGCTCTAGGAACTCACATCAAAAGTAAATCTGGTAGACAGGGGAAACTAGAAAAAAAAAACAGAACAATGATATCTCATTTTTCTTCCAAACAATGAGTTTTGTTCTGAAACTGCTTTCTGGATCAGTAAAAGAAAAAACATAGATAAACACCTTTACCCAGTGTTGTAAACGTTTTTTTTCCAATTTACACATTTCTTCAGTTTTTACTTCACTATCACACCCGCATTTTTTAACATTGTCAAACTAATTTAAAGTTTAGTTAACTTGATTAAATACAAAATAAAGTTTGTAAATTGTGATTTTATTGGATGAGGGAAGAATACAGCAAAACAAAACATCTCTATATAGATATATAGTCGCCCAGCAACATTTTAACCTTTTATTAACTGTGTTCAATTACATTATTTCTGCTTACACGCACAGTTTGATTACTGCGGTTTCCATGCAAACAATGAATCAGTTTGATCATTTACGTATTATCCTCATTAATCTTCTGAGAATGTAAAGCAGGCTAGAAGATCACAGAATGCAACACATCATGCGCTGATCAGCAACTGGGAAAGGTTTAAAACGTTTTAGAAAGCTTCCATGAAACCAACAATAAGAATCGTTACCCACAAAGTGTAATGAACCTCCTCAGGAGTGGTCAGGTTAGATGACTCCACAAATGCGTCAACAATTCATCCGGGAGGCCAAAAAAGAGCTAAGAAAAAAAAATCAAAGGGAATGTAGGCATCGTTTGCTTCAGTTAAGATCAAAGTTCATGATTCAACAATAAGAGACTGAGTGAAAATAGCATCCCTGGGAGAGCTCCAAGGGGAAATCCACCAGAAAAACGGAAATAATCATCTCACTTTTATATCTTGATGTTTACCCCAAAAGTTCCTTGAACTGAAGAAACAAAAGTGAAGCTTTTGTAAGATCCGGCATGAACCTCACACCTTTTTAGAAAAAGGTTACTGATGGCAACATTCAAATATAGTAGTGAGACTGTGATGGTTCGAGGATGTTTCAGGACTCAGACAACTAGTTGTAATCGAAGAAACTATGGAATAAGCTCTCTGCCAAATATCCTGAGGAACAACATTGGACCATCAGTTTATGATACTAAACCCAAGCTCATTTAGCTGCAGACTAAAGCTTAAAGCACAGTAACAGATGCATCTGTAAACAGCTCATTCAACTAAATGAATGTTTCAAAGTCTGGACTTAAATCCAATAAAGATGTTTTGTCACAATTATAACCAGGCTATTCACTGGTGGAAATTCTTCTAATTTGGCTTAATTAAAATAATTCTTGCAAGATTAGACTGAAATGAAATATTCTTAGTAGTATGAAAGACCCACTGCATTGTTTCACAAATACTTGAGAGCAGTCAATACCAGGTTGGTTTGGATAGCATATTACTCTTACTAGTTTAAATTATGATTTGAAAGCCTTATAAATTCACTCAGGTTCTCCTTTTTCATGATCTAGAATATCAAAATGTGAAAAATGCGGCAGAAATCTTTAGGGGGCAAATACTTTTACACAGTGAAGTCATGCACAGTAAATTTCTTGAAGTTATTAAAAATGTGTTCCCTTGAGCCTCAGAAATCAGGCTGGTACTAAAATAGATGCTGAGAAAAAACAGGGTCCAGAACCCGAAAACAACCAACAAAAAAAAACGCTGACTATCATATCAAAAAGGCAGGAAGTGCGCTCTGACTGATGTCAAAGTTGAAAGAAAGTATTACATTAATAGACTCCGCCTCCCCCTTCCCCCCGCCCCCACCTTGTCAACTCCAGTTTTTGATTATTTTGAACTAATTGCAACAGTGGAAAACATACTGAAAGTTTTCCTAGAGAGGCCAGTTCACTCCACAGAGGGAACTCAATCTTTTCCAGACCTGCAAGAACTGTTGATCCGGTGTGTGCATGATCCATGACAGCAGAATTACCTCCAGGCCTTTGAGTCTGTGTCTCTGTGTGCCATAAACCCAACGTGAGACCATGTGCACATGCTCTTACACAACAAGTACTTCAGGGCCAGTGTGCATGCTGCACACTGAACGCTATGTGCAGCAACCTTGGCATCGGTGACACGCCCCTCAACCCCAGAATGCATTTTCCGCATTTTACTAAGCACGGTTCACCCACGAAAACAGAGATACTTGATTGGAGTGCGCTCTATTTCGCTGGCTAAAAGCTTTATTCTCTGTACCTTTATATTTAGAATGTGTAACAGAAGCAGAAAAAATATGTACAAGCATTATTGACTGCAGCTTCGGGTCACACAATCAGTGAGCTGGGCCTTCCAATTGTAATTCCATGGATGGCTTACAGAGTTTCTCTCTCATTAAGCTCCGCTGTGTGTGTAGAGGAGGGTGGTATGCACAACAAAAACAAGCAAACACAACCTCACACTCGTACACCATTCATAAGACTTTTGTGTATTTCTGTGTGTGTGAGAGACAGGTAGTGTACACTCTAAAAACTGTTGAGTTAAAAGAAACAATTCGATGTGAGCTGTTTTGGAGGGGGGGATGTTTTTTTTGCTCACCTGTCGGGTTGATTTCAAACATTACAATTTATGTATGATAAAAAATAAAATGTCCCCCAAGGATTAAAAAAAAATGTTTTCTATATAATAAATGTCAGTACCTATTATTTCTTAGATGTTTGTTTTCTAGCCCCTGATCTGTGATTTTAAAATACTCCTGATCCACTAGTTCTTAACCTAAATGTGGAATCTTTGTTTCATCTGAGGCCAGGCCTAGGAATTGCAGAAACTCAAAACAGGCTGGTAAATACAAAAATAATAATAATAAAATAATATTAAACTTACCAATGCTCACTCTTTGCTTAAATGCATGCATAAAAAGTATTGTGTTTACAAGACTGCCTGAGTGGAGCAATGCAAATGGGGGGGAGCAATATAGCTGCAATTAAGAATGACTGATGTGTCTAGCATGTATATTTATTGACCGCAGAGCCCGAAGAGAACATGAACATTTTCACTAAGAATGTCAAGAAATTTTTTTTGTATATATTTTAGTCTCTTTTTTTGTTGTGTACCATAAGTGAACAATTAAACTACAGAAAAATTGATTTGATTACAAAAGCCTTAGCTGCGGTTGATCTTCCTGCAAGGCAAAAGCAAGGCTTTGTCCAACACAAGATTACCAAGGCTGTGGCTGAGGGTCCAAACTATTTTTTATGTCATTTTTTTCTTTTATGTTCTTCTATTTTCCAAACATAAAGGAGCTATTTCCCAGGTTTTCAAAAGCCTGGAAGCCCATATCACTGTGGGATGTTCTTATTTGTTATATATTAAACATGAAACTAGTTGACTGTTAATTGATTAAATAACTATAACTAGAATTTAATACTGATCAATGTTCCTTTCAGTTGTGTTTATGAAAATTTGAGATATCATCCTTAATGATGAATTCAAAGAAGTCTGTATATGGGTCTAACTTCTTAACCTATTTGGTATAAACCACCCATTTTCTTTCACAGTGTCTGTGGCATGAACTCATTTAGATCAAATGAATAACCCCACAGTTTTTAGAGTGTATGTTGGAGTATTGTTCATTTTGCAACAGAGTTTGTGATAACAACAGGGGCCACCTACCTACTACTCCTGTTTAGTTTAATGGCCCCAGCAAAGCATCCAGTGTGACGTAGGTTTCACTTGATAATTGAACAATCAGACACTTGATCTAAAGTGGCCAAGCAATCACACCGGGGTGTCATGTATGTTTCTCTCATGAGAGGCAGTGCTGGCAGATTCTTAATGCAGACAAATTTTAACAGAAGTCAAGCGATGATGCAGATGCATTAGCACAAAGAGCAGCTGATAGCTCTGCCCTGAACCTCACACCATCAGCAGAGGTGCAAGGTAACATGGTGCATTTGCATGGAAGGGAGAGGAAGAGGGAGAGGAGAGGATTATCATTTACATATCTTCTTGCTGAAATAACCCTGTTCTTTGCTAAATGATATTTCATAGCTGAGATCTAAAACCTCATAATGTACTGCACTGAATTCCCAAAGCAGAAGGGCCTCTTGCTCTTTACTGCATTATTGCTGTAGCTCTGAGCGAGGCTCTGTTCCTCAGATTGAACACTTCAATTATATGTGAACTTCTGAACTTGTCATAATTTCACCTCATTAAGGCTATTTGATTATTTTCTTACAGTAAACCATCAACCTGTATTGATCCATTCACACAACCATTCCACAGACCTTTATCATGTGCATCATCATCTAAATGAGTGATAATAAGACATACCAAACTACTGAAAACTTAGACTTAGACAAACTTTATTGTCATTTTGTATACACACAGGTGCAGCCAAAAAAAAATTTCATTGTATGCATCTTACGGCAATATACTGAGTTTGCAATAGAAGTAGAATAGCAGTGCAGTTCTATCATAAAAATAAAGTGCAGCAGTGATAAGAAGCTAACTGTGCAAAAAATAACAACAGTGAAAAAATAACAGTGGTGCAAAAATACAAGTCTGGTCTCAAGTAAAAGGATTAGAAAGTTCATCAATGTTGATGAAAATAATGGGGCAATATAATGGTGCAGAATGTTCACAGGAAGTTCATAGAACGTCCACAGAATGACCACAGAATGTTCAAAATGTCACTTTTAAAGATTTTTACATCATGGTTTCAGTCGTAGTACTAAAGGTAAGACGGGTGGGGATAGCCAGTCCAACTCACTGCTTAGACCTCTACCCACACATTTTTATATACGTTTATTTCTTGATACTAATTCAATTTTATCTAGTTGCATCCCTTAACTCAATGACTAGCATTGTGAGGCCTCAAAGTGAGGCATTTGCTAGTCCATTTACTGAGGACATACTAATTTGCAATCCCCAGTTACCACTGTACAAAAACACAGCCGGTGAGCCTGTTTTAAAGGAATCAATACACAGACACCCTGTAAGATAACCCACAGAATATCAGCGGCAAAGACCACCAAGCATATCAATGGAAAGTTGACTGGTAGAAAAAAAAAGGAGCAGCAAAGGAAAAACAAACAATAGGTGCTCTAAAATGTAAACAGCTGAGTAGCCTTTTGGAGAGGAAGCAATGAACCAAAAAAACAGCAGATAATATGGTTTCCTATAACTATCATCATTATTAGAACTCCAGAACTGCTAAAATGTTCCTGAACCAAGTCGGAGTTTGACCATATTTACTCTACCACCAGACTCCAAATTTCCAAATGAAAAACTAAATTAACTTGCATTTATAAAGAGTATTTTGAAACACTAAGCAAGAGTTGAACCCTTTTTCTCTTATAACAGCTATAGCATTTAGGATACATCTGTATGGTTCTTAAAGTATATTAACTCTCAGTCACATCCGATCCCTTGTAAATCTTTGCCATACTTTTAAATTGCCTCACATTCATTGCCCTCTTTTTTGGCTTTTACTCCTTTCTCCACCTCCCTTTCATTCTTCAATACACCGTTCCATTAATTTGCTTGACTACAGCACACTAAGAAAAGCTGGCTTATTCTCCCTTTATCTTTTTTAGCTTGGGTCCTACTTGCTATATTAAAAGTTTTTAAATTCTGCTAACGTTATATCAAAGATTTACCGGACATAAAATTGTTTGTTTTAATCATGGAAAAAGATTATTAAAAAATAACAGGCATCAGGGTTTAAGGTATGTCTCCCTGGATATAATGAATCTAAATAAAATAATTAATTCATCTGATAGCCTTTTTAGATTGTGCCGCTTTACCAAAAGAGTGCCAACTGAAGTTTAAGTCTTTAGTGTATTAAAATAGCAACGAAGAGCAATAGTACAAACTTGTTGTTGCAGCATCCTGGGGTAACAAGTCATTTCTCATCTAACAGCGTTGGCTGAGCCGCTTGGGTTTAGGTTTTAAGCTTTAAGAGTGAGTGGGGTTTGCAGCGATGAAGAGAGCAAGGATCCCATGACGCTCCACAATGACATCACCGGGTCTGAAAGAGGCGCAAAAGGCGGATGGGAGGCACCCCCACTTATTAGATTTCGTCGGAAGGTCCTGCTTGCATGGGGAGATGTTGCTGCGCCTCGGTGAGGAAGTCGGATGATGTGCGCAAGAGGAGCGGCTGATCCAAGGCTTTTTCTCGAACTTCTGTCGCACCAAGGATCAAAAAAGCAACTCACGAGACCCAAACACCCGAGCCGTGAAAGCGAGGATCGTTTCATTATGTGAGGGAAGATTTTAGGAACACATCTGGCTCCGTGCGCCAGGTTGGAGAGTCGGAGGTTTACTTTGCCTTTTTTTCTTTTTGCTCGAACAGCTGGAAACACCGGGATTGATTCCATCCATTGAAGTTAAGAACAAGTAGCTTTTATTTTTATATCTTCTTAAAAAATTCCCTTTTTCCCATTTTTTGCTTTCGTTAGATAAGTGTGCGTCTCCAAACTAGGACGCGCATTCAGTACAAGTGTCCAAATTTACCCTGATCCAATTTCTTATATTGGATTTTGTTTTTTTATTTAGTTTACTTGTAAAAAAAATTAATTATCAAAAACAAACTGTCTGAAAAGGAAGTGTCAGACGTTTTTTCCGTTGTTTTATTACTCTGGAAGACATCGCAACAGAAAACAATATTTTCGCCTTTTTTGGGGAGAAAATTGGTTCATAGAATTGATAAAAATCAGCTGCCTGCGCTCTTACGCATTAGCCTGGACGGTGTTTTATACTTTATTGAACTTTAAGGAGATGTTAAGGAGGATGCAAAGGATCAGTTAAGGCACGGATCAAGAACAAGAGGAAAATAGGTAAATATTACTTTTTATTTCATCATAAATTGGGGACTGTTGCAATGAAATAAATGCATATTGTTAAAAACAGCGCTTTGCACAGTTTCTTCCACTTTTCAACTTTCATTAATGAGATTTTTAGTCATTTTTAGTCACTTTTTAATGCATATCTTATTCTGATTTAGAGAAATAACCTGGGTATGGCTTCAGCAGTAGAAGGCGGCTGCTCCATGCTGCTCACCGGCTGGAACAGCAGTGCCAGCAGCTCCGGGGGCTCCGCGCCCTGCAACCAGAGCGTCCGATCCTTAGCCCCGTACTCCCCTGAAGCCACGGCGGCCTTCGCCACCGCCATAACCCTGATGGTCGTCTTTACCATCTTCGGAAACATTATGGTGATTATTGCCGTGCTGACCAGCAGGTCTCTACGAGGTCCGCAGAACCTGTTCCTGGTATCTCTGGCAGCTGCAGACATCTTAGTGGCAACACTCATCATCCCCTTTTCGCTGGCCAACGAGCTGCTCGGCTACTGGTACTTTAAATCTCTGTGGTGTGAGATCTACCTGGCACTAGACGTGCTCTTTTGCACCTCCTCCATTGTGCACCTGTGCGCCATCTCATTGGACCGCTACCTGTCCATCTCCAGGGTCACTTATGGGCGCCAGCGGACTCCCCGACGCATCAAAGGCGCCATTGTGGTGGTGTGGCTAATCTCTTCTGTTATTTCCTTCCCACCTCTCCTTTCACTGAACAAGAGTGAGGTTAGTGATGCAGCAAGTGAGAGAGGACCTCAGTGCCAGCTGAATGATGAGCGCTGGTATATCTTGTACTCCACCATAGGCTCCTTCTTTGCCCCCTGCCTCATTATGATCCTGGTATATGTGAGAATCTACCAAATAGCTAAACAGAGAACACGCTGCCCACCTGGGGAACCCAGGAAAGATGGGGTTCCCTGTGCCACCCCAAGTCAGCCTCCGAGACACATACAAGCCAATGGGAAGGATGATGAAGAGAGCACTCCTCCTTCAGCCAACAAAACCTCAAATGCTAGACCCCCCACTCTGGCTATCACCCCTTCTCCATCGCCAGGAGATTCCCAAAGTCCCCAGAATCCAACCACTAACAATCTCCTGCAGCCTCCTACCCAGTCTCCGGCCGTATCTCCTGTCACCACTCCCCCTGACACTGCCCTTCATGCCCCTTCGATCCCCTCATCTAACCCTGCGCCCAAGTCTGCAGCCAAGACCAAGAAGGAGGAGAAGAAGAGCAAAAGGCTGAGAGGGAAAAAGGCAGACAATAACAACGGCGACAGCTCAAGCACAGAGAGCGATGGAGAGCACAGCCAGGGAGGGGGCCAAGGCAGCACCAGCATGCCGGGGTCACCTGCTGGAGGGGGTATTCACTCCCCAGCCTCAGTCAAGCGTTACCGTGACATGATTGCCACTTCGAAAGGGGCTCGTCTGGTGCCGGGAAGGAAGTCAAAAACAGAGAACAATCCAGGGGCAGCGAGGCGTAAAGCGATGGTCAACAGAGAAAAACGTTTCACCTTTGTCCTGGCAGTGGTCATTGGTGTCTTTGTGGTCTGTTGGTTCCCCTTCTTCTTCTCCTACTCTCTACAGGCAGTGTGCCCTGAGACCTGCGTCATTCCAGATCCCCTCTTTAAGTTCTTCTTCTGGATTGGTTACTGCAACTCTTCCCTGAATCCAGTCATATACACAATCTTCAACAAAGACTTCAGAAAAGCTTTTAAAAAGATTCTCTGCAGCACCACCAAGGGTACTTTCTTTTAGCAAAGCAAAGTAGACACAGAAAAGCTTATTTTCAGAACAATCATTTCAACTTTTCTGAACACTCAAAGGGCTGAATTCAGCAGATAATAAAACATGAAGATTTTGGTTTGAAATTTAGAACTGGGGGAAATTTTACATCCACAGTGTGACAATAGAGACATTGGACTGTGTTAAATCACTGGTTGAAGCTGAAACTCACAGATTTTTGTTGGAAGCGTGTCGAAAATAGGACATGAAAAAGGGGCGGACTGCATTAAACTGCTTGATGCTTCAACACTACTGATAAGATTCCAAATGCAGAGTTTTATCTCCCAATCATATTGACTCATGGACACAGCCCTGCAGAAATATATACCAAGATCTACATCTTGCAGAAAAATTCTTGAACTAAGTTTTCATTGTGAATAAAGACTTTTATAATATGTATATACAATGTTTTTTAAGTACTGGCTATAGAAAGGCAAGTGACCTTAGATTCCTGTGCGCCCCAGGGGCCTTTTATTTATCAGCACAGAGCACAAGGAGGACACAAGGTTAGCGGTGATTTCTTACGTCTGCAGTCTTAATTTGTCCCGCTGCAGGGCAAACATGTGTTCCTTGATTTTAAAGAGCAACAACAAGCGAAGGTTTCAAATGATCTCAGATGTGATAGCACAAACAAGGGCGCTCTTTGAAACTCAACTCGTGGATGTTTTATGTGGAAAGCCACCTTTGCTCTTGGCTTTTGCAGTCCCAAAACGGCTCCTACCTTTTTTTTTCCTTTACCACAGAATTAAACTGAGATGTGGGTCATTTTTGAATTCATGCGTAGGTCACTGCAACGTTGACCTGCAGTTTCCTGTGTTTAACTGGACTGTCACTTTTGATGGACGCAGGTCATGAGAATCTCTTGCAAGAAGTTGGACATTTACGTAACAATCAAAACTGCTTCAATCCTGCTGTAGAGCTTGTCAGCATAAGGTCCTTATGCTGAAGACTGAAGAAATAGAACATTATTTAAATTGAATTACATTATTTTCTGAAAAAAACTGCTAGTATTTACCAGGTAGACACTTAAAGTGACTGTAAAAGGTGGAAAAACAATCCAATTATGTGTGAGTGATGGTCCCCTTAATTACACCTACAGGGGTTGCGGTGAACAACGTGTCTGAGTGGCTCTTCAACAGCACCTGGGACACAGCGTCACCCACAGCGACACCTTGTTGGTTTGCTGCAGGGGGGCGAGGCAGGATGGATGGATGGTGGAGGTTTTGACAGTGATGAAAACAAGAGAGGAAGATGTGTTTAGCTGTGAACGCCACATCAGGCTTATTATTAACTCTATGGGACAAGGGCTGTCAGCAGTGACACACCAATTTCCTAATCCTGCTGACCTGTATGAATGTGTATGTGTGTTTATCTGCATGTGGGATGACTATTTGTTGTTGTTTTTTTCCTCTGTAGAAAGAGTCAGTGCCTCCTTTGGCTGCTATGCTAAAGATCTACTGTAATATTGATCAGAGCAGAGACTAGATTTGCAGGTACAGGCAGCACATTACTGTCAGTGGAGAGATCTGTATATTGAGAAAGTCTTACCAACCTGAAAGCCAGTGTTTCTCCAGACGTGATCTATGTGCATGGCTTTTTAGTACGCAATCTGCAGGGACCAAAGAGCCTTACAGAACACCAGCCTGACTCAGTGATATTCGGCTCTGTGACAATTATCAAGTGAATTATTTTTTTTTTTTTTTTGCTGTATAAGATGGGATGCAAAGATTGAAACTTTATTTGCATTGCCTTTTCTGCCTGTTATCTATTTATTTGTAATTAATACTATGCTTTAATGCAGAGAATGGAGCAAATCGATCAAAGCGCGAGAACACTGTACAGATTTCCCATTCGTCTATATGACTGAAAGCTTCTTTTTACCATCAGTGTTCCTGCTTTGTAGTAGTACAGTTTAATTTTAATTCAAAATAACAAGAACTATTAAGTATTTTGTGCAGAATCCAAAATTAAAAACAAATAAATGCCATTGTTTCATCTAGTTGTAGTTACATGAAAACCTTTCCTCAGAGTTACAAGCACATTCAGCAGGGTGAGGTTTTTATTAAGCATAATATTCTGCAGGAGGAAAACTTCTCTCTGATTTAATCAAATACATGCTCTGTCCACTTGTTTAACAATTCCCTGGGTTTACTTAAACAATGCAGCTTTTCTATAAAAGCAGTTCTTTGAAATGAGGAAAAAAAATGCAGACACAGGTCATGGTCGTGTTTGTTTTTTGTTTTTTTTAAAGTTTAGTTGCAAAGATGTTTAAAACACACCAAAAATACCCTACTTTTACATGTGTGCTAATTTGCTTATTTAAAAAAAGTCAAAATTCTTGGCTTAAAGGTCATAGATGCAGTTAACTGACATCTTACCCAAGCTGGTCATTTTCTTTCTCCCTCAACTGTGTTTGGACCAAACTGCTCGGGTCTAGGCTGTACAATCTACTGTCTCCCATCTGTCATGGCCTCCCCCACCACCTCTTCAGAAATAAAGCAACTTTAAAAAGCATGAGTCACTTTCTGGTCTGTTTATTTCATACATTTTTATGTAATAAAGCATCATAGAAAAGGAAGGAGGGAAAAGATGATATTGTAATTTCCAGGAGGACATTTTGGAATACGTTCACAAATACAAGCTTTTCTTGATGTCATAGCTTGGTGCAATTTAAAGCAATTTCCAGCTGTCCTAAAAAAAATATAAAAACCCTAAATGGCAACACAACTTCAGGAAATAGTCCATAACATCGCTGGCTGATGGCTGTTCAAGATGTCACTGGGAAATCTCCTTTCACAGTGGGACATGAGAAGCAGGCTGCCTACTGCCAACAGACACAGAGGAAGTCTAGGAGGCTGTGTATAAACACACAGAGACACACACACACACATGTTTAATATGTCATTCTGCACCAGCTGTATTCCAGTCATGAGGCGTGCAGCAAAGCAGCCCCCCCACACACACTCTCCCCTGTTGTGACAGCTTGTTAGATTTGAGGTCAGGAGGTCTTCAGTGAATTATGATTGATTTATGCTGACGGGCAGTTTTGAGATTTCACAGAGCCGAGTTTCAGCTCCCCTGCGCTGGTTTTCTGTCTCACATACACACACATCACACACATGTTAGTCAAAGAAGATGCACCTTCAAAATCTGTCCTCCTTTATCTCCCTGTAGTTTCATTTCCATATTCATAGCAGAGCTTTGATTTAAGCTGCACTAGGAGGTGAACAAATAACTTATCAAGGCCAAGTATTGAGAGCAGTCAGGTTCATCTGTACTGTGTTGTATATTCATAGAGATGCAGTATCCCAAAGCCCCTGATTTGCTGACCTGTGACTGAATACAAAGCAGGGCTGGTCTGAGCAGCCGGCCCTCAGCGGTAAGGAATAAGACGCTAGAATCAGTAGGGAAGATGCACAGATACAGTGGCTCTAAGAAGTGTATGCACAAACAAAATAAAGTAAAAATAAATGAGACCACGATTAATGATTTCAATCCCTCTATTCTTTCAAATTCAATTGAAAAGCAAACAAAACTTAAAAGGGAAAAATGAGTTAATTAAAAAGCTGCTCTAAACTAGCTGAAAAGCCTTCACACACAAACCAACACTGTTGAAATATCTTTTATAATTAATTTAGGAATTCTTTTGCACGAGTCACATCTTGACTCCATACCTCCCCTAATTGCCTAATTAAAAATGTCTAAATCTGTCAAATCTCTTGCCCGCAGATCTCTTCAGGTGACCCCACATATTGTATCTGCTCTTAGATTGTGTCCCAGACTCTTCCTCTGCCTTTCGAATTTTTATCTCATGGATGTTTCTCATCTTGATTTCAGTCATGTGCCTTAACTGTCGTGATGCTATAAATAAATTATTCATATTCAGCTTTCTTGAAGACACCTGAAGATTTAAGTTTCAAAACTGGCCAGCATTTACAAGAATGTTGCAGTTGTCCCTTTATCCTCTGATATTATAGATAATTGTTTCAGCAGTTATCATGGTATAGATACAAATCTTTGTTGCTGATAACTGTTTGGGTTCCTTTGTAAGGCAAATCAAGTAAAGTGTATTAGCACCAGTCATACAAAAGGCATCCAAAGCATTGTGTGTAAGAAATAAATGTTAATAGAGACTTAGAAGGTAAACTTCAACTGAGAATGAATCAAAAATGTCATCCAAATCCAAACCTTTCTACTAATTCACGCAGTTTATTAGTCATGTTTTCCAATCAAACTGCTGCTGACATTAAATCATTCAGTCCTGATTTAAATAACCAGACAGTTTATACACATCTCAGCTTTTGATGGAGTTTTTCAGGAGTCAAAGAGTAAACAAATTAAATGCTGTATCACCTTGTTTACTTCTGGTCTACGGAAAACTGAGTAATCCAGTCTTTGTACACCTGAGAGGTTCATTGGTTCATATTTGACAAGGAGCTAAAACGTGTGTTTCCGCCAAAGAACATTTGGTGCTTTATAGACAAATGCCAGAATTTATTTGTTCAAAGGAATATTTTAGATCAATTGTCATGTCTCTTTCTCTACAAATAATCTCCCTGGACGCAGCTGTCAGGAGGATTATATTAGGGCAGATTAAAGTTTTTCAGGTTCAACATAAATTATGTTAAAGGTACCAAAGAAAACTACAGACTAAAACTAAATTTAAAAAAGTTTTATTTTATGTAAAACTTTTGCAGTTAGGGTATTCTTCTTTGTCATTTTAGTAGTTTAGGGCAGACATCACTGGTTTCATAGTTTACATCCCAGAGAACTTGTATTTTAACAGCGTGTGTGTGATTTTGAGAGTAACTCTTTGCTCTTGGACAAATATGTGTGAAAAATGCATTTGACCACTTTTCTGGTGGATGTAGAATTTGGTGGCATGAATATGCATGCGTTTAAAAGGGTACTCCACCAACCAACATACTCTTTTTCCAATTTCAGCATCATTCGGTGGCCAAACAAATCTTCTCTCTGTGTCATTTGGCTTTTAAAAACACCCATGAGGCTGGAGGAGAAATGAAATGTGGAAAAAGCTACCAGAGATGGAGGCATTAAAACACACTTTTGGTTTGTGAAGTCTCTGATAAAAAAGGTCATTTTTAAGATGTCACTGGCAATTATGATAAGAGGCCTTAGCGTTACAGATTGGTGCTCCGAGTGTGTGTAATCACCATGTCCGTTATTCACTGTGTGAGTGTAAATACTGACCAAGCAGGTAAGACAGACCAGCTGAGCGAGACAGAGCAATAGTTAACATTTAGATTAAGGTATACTTTAAACATCCTCCTATAAAGCACATTTTTTGATCAGAGATCAAATATAGGGACTATTTTTAAGTTTGTTTGTCTTTGCATATGTGTGGTTTAAGTAACAAGTTGAGAGTCTAATTGGGCATGCATTTCCTTGTTGTTCATTTCACCGTCCCCCGGCTGTTACCTTGGAGACATCTGTTATTTTTGAAAGAAGGAAAATGTTCAATTAAGCTGAGTTAGGAACGGTGCCACAAGTTGTTCCTTGGAGTAATTGAACCAAGAAAACACCTGCAATTAAAATATGAACAAGTAAATTAAGAAAACATCACCATCAATTTCACGTTATTGCTCCAATAATTATGCAAATATAGAAAATACAACCTGATACATAAGCTCTGCAAATGGGAAGGGAGGTTTTTGAAATGTTGCCATGGAACAGAAAAAAATATATCTTAGAATAATTAGTTTTTAATATCAATGGTCTGATCCTGGATAATTGAAGTTTCTTCTCACAGGCGGAAAGTAAATCAGCTTGTTCACTAGTGCCGTGAGAAACGCCTGGAGCAAAACAGGCTCAAGACTGTGAAGATGACATTGACTTCTGAAGGAAACCCTCTACACTACATCCCTTCATTATCCTCTACTGGATAGTCTCTGCTGTGGATCACCTCCAGTTTTAAAGAGCCACATTTTTTGGGGGGGACTTAAGCTGGTCCTCACAAATAGACAGAGAATAGAGAATACACCTCTTAGAGAATAGAGAATGCACATCCTATCCCAATTTAAGAGGCAAAACCTTGGACAGGGGCTGCTAGCAATTGAGTGCACATCTGTCTCTTCAGAGTTTGACTCTTTTGCAAAATAGTAAAGGTCCACAGGGAATAATGAGGTCTGCAGAGAGGATTATTAGTGCTAATCTTCCCTCCAGGGAAGGTCTATGTAGTGTGTGCAGGTGTAGTGTCAGGTAATGGTCAGTTAAAATCCTTGCAGACTACGTATCCTGGACACAAACTGTTCAGATGTTTACCCTAAGGTCAGCACTGTAGGGCACCTTTTATGATGACCAGTGGCCACAAAGACAGTTTCTTTCTCCAGAATGTCAATCTAGGAACACTTAACCTGTATTATCCTGTGAAGGACTGGTGACCATTTCAGGATGTACCCGGCCTGTCTCCTCTCTCCAACTGGTATTAGAGGAATATGCAGATAGAGACAATGGATAAATGGATCCTAAGGTTCCTTTTTTTCATTTTGGAATATAATTTATTATAACAAAACCCTGCAAAAAATTCTTATCTCTATTGGTGAGTTTTTAGGGGATTCATTTTTTCTCTCTGTTGCCGTCCTCCTTACTGTCCGCAGTGTCAAGATAAACTCAGGTCTTACCCAGCTTTGTTTGTTTCAGTTACAGCTGTTGTAAAACTTGAAAAGATCCTTTTCATTGTTGTAATGTTCATGTTTTGAAAAGCAATTTTTTCCCATTTTTAGTCACAAAAATCCCCAACATCTGCCTCACATGAATGGCATGTTCTCTTGTCTTTCCGGTTTGAATGCCAGCACCTCTGTGCCAAATCATATTTATACTCAAGGGAAAGATTTCTTTAAAAATGAGGCTGGATCATTTTAAATGGTACAAATGCATCAGTTTTATTTATTTTGCAGGAATTGTCAAGGGTCCCCGATATAGTGACTCCGCTGATTTTGTTTAAAACTGCTTTATTTTTTTCTGCCAATAATTCCCCCCACTGAATAAATGAACTAAATGAAAGTTGTAAATATTTCCATATGAGAGGGGGATGGCAATAAATATTTAGGATGTTGTGTGTTGAACATCTTGGAAAAAATGTGTAGCGACAGATGACAAAAATAGCTGTGTTCTGCCAAAAATATTTTGTAAAAAGTAAATACTTAAGAATAATGGTGTTTTAATTCACTTCAGGTGTGCCAATAGACATGGAGGGTTCTACAGAAACCTTTGAATAGTTTGGTAATTTTTCCATCTAATTTTCACAAATTCATCTTCAAACTATAATATTTTTGGTCTTGCTTAACTGAGAACTCACTATTCATAACACTTGTGTTATCCTTTATTCTCCTGATGTTATTTCTGTCATGATGGGTTTGAGGTGTCGAACCCACATGCAGAACACCACAGGAGGCAGAGAAAAGTTCAACAAGTTTATTCAAAGAATAATAGAGTACACTGGTTCCGGTTCGGTTCTGGTTCGGTTCTGGTTCTGGTTCGGATCCGGGACAATGAACACAGAGGTCTGCAGACCGGGAGGTTCGGTTAGCCAGGGAGTCAGATCGTAACAACTGAATGTTCGGTTGGTACCTTGACTGGTTCTGACAGATCCTTTGTAAGGGTGAGTACCGGAGGGGTCCAGAGAGGCTCAGCAGAGAGTTCAGCAGCAGCAGAGAAATCCAGGCAGAGGTCAGTACAAGCTCGCTTGAGCAGGCAGGCAGGCAGAGGTTCAAACTAAGCTCACCCAGAGCTTAGGGATTAAGGCAGGTTTCCTGGAGAAACAGACTGGTTAAAGTCAACTCCTCACTTTAGGCAGTTGGATTCAGGCAGGATCAGATGGCGTTAGAGCTAACCGAACTGGGTCAACACTGCGGCGTTGTAGCAAGG
>JAUZNJ010069190.1:0-20809 GCA_034780135.1 Jordanella pulchra
CAGTCCTAAACATGGCTTTCACAGCCCATCGACCCTTGCTTCATGTCTTCCCCCTTTTAACCTTATTTCCTTTCAAATAAACGTAAAGGAAAGCATAAAAAGAGTTAAGGCTACCATCAAACAGTTTATATCAAAGTGTCAGAATAAACCAATCAAAGTCCTAAACTCAGGAACTGTGGTCAGATATCAGAACTACTCTCCAAAGATGAACTTCATTCAAAGTTTGAGCTTTTCTGAAAAGATGTGAAAAGCTGATGGTGACCTACAGCAAAACACCTGCAGCTGTAACTGATTCACAAAGGGCGAATACAAAAGCAAGCTGCACTTTATGTTGTTAAAAAGAAAATCAATTGCTTGTCTGTCACAGACACTAAATACAATAAACTTATAAGCGCCCAAATGTGACACCCTAAAGAGGTTTCAATATTTTTGAAAGGCTAATTATTTTACACAAACACAATTTGTGTTCAAATTTCCTACTAAGTAGGAACTAGACCACATTGAATAACTTATTTGATGACCCAGATAAACTGTGACATGACCTTCTGTTTTTAATCCCAATTTACATACTGGTCTGTTGCTCAGTATCCATGCGAATCCTGGTAATGTTTGACAATTACCGCCTTTGTTGATCCATCTATATTACAAAGATAGTTTTTAATACTAAACGGACAACGTCTGATTGAGAATTACTGATTTAAACCAAAATAGTCACTTGACGCATTTGGATCCGTTTCTACTTGTCAAAGATGGGTAAATGATCTTGAAAATGGTCCAAACTTTTGTTTTTTGATATAAAAATCTGCATTCCTTACTTCTGATTTTTTTAATGTTCCATTTTGTTTAATCATTCATAGAAAAGAAGGCATAAGAAAACTCACGATTCACAAGGAAATATTGAAACCTACCAATATTGGGGTGTTTCAAGAGACGACAGATGCGAGCCTCCCTCTCAAGCTTCTGGTGGTCTGGAGAAAAGAAAAAAAAAAGGTTAGAGGATGGTTAAAAACTAATTTAAACTTTTCAAAAGTAAGAAGTATCCTAATGTATGTTTCATAAATTTACATTCATAGGGAACAGTGGTTAAAAGCTGATCATTAACCCCACTGTATTCACCACTTTAGAGGTTTTATACAATTATTGAACAGTTTCACTGTCCTAGCAGCATATTCTTTTTGCAAAGCTAACACAAAACCTAAGAAATCAACAGTACTGCAGCACAGTTGAATCCAGTGTAGATAACCTGTTCCTGCTTCTTCTTACACGTCACGGTTCAAACAGGGCAGAGATTGGGAATGATCAGAGCCAAAGACGAGCCTATTAGGCATGTTTGCAAAGAGTGTTTGCACTGCTTTTTCACTCGAGCTGCACAGCACGAGATTCTCTGCATGGGCATGCTGCATGTTCTCACACCTGAAAACACTCCTGAGCAGCAGGCAGCAGGCTGCACATGATAATACCAGCTGTGGGAAATTCAGTGTTTTATTCATATCACCTCTAGGACACCTATTCTGAAGGAAAAGGCCATTGAAATGGTAAATAATATTAATAAAGCAAATATTAGACATACCGTTTGGTGTGATCTCACCTCTGGATGGTATTTAGCTCTTAACCGTTTTTAGTCGAGTCATTGTCACCTCACCTGCCCTGATCGTTAAATAGAAACTATTCGATTCCTAATATCTTCCTGTTGGTTTTTCTGTACCAGTGAGGTAAAAAGAATCAAACCAGATGTCATCCAAAAGCGGACCATTTGTGATGAAGGAATGTTGGCTGTTCATTTAGGCAATAGGAGCTGTAGTCCATAGGATGCCACATCATATCTTATGGAAGTTTATACCAAACCAAATAAGGAATAAAAGGAAGGCTGAATATTTTACACTAAACCTTTCCAGTCTTACTGCCATAGATCATAAAACATGATGAATCTGGAAAAGTGGGAAGACTTTGAGAAATTTCATTTGTTTATTCGCTCCTTTTAGTGCCGTAGGTTATAATGGGGCAGATTTGGCAGCTCAGCTTCTTGTGGTTTATGAATACTTGGAAGCAAAACCTTATTTCCCTTTCTTTCCACCTTCAGAACAAGAATAAATGTTTCAACTTTGGTGGAAAATGTAGCAGCCTTAACGGGTTGAGATAAAAAAAAACAAAAAACAGAAATGCTCTACAGCTCATTTCGACATCTCAAATTCTATTTTGTGACCATCGTCAAGGGTTGAGACATGGATGAATCAGTAAATCAAGAGGTTTGCTTTGTCTCTCAGCTCTTTCTTAACCCCAGTAGATCAAATCTGTGGCCTTATAACAGCATAAGATGCACCAACAATTTCTTGCTCAATCCCAACTCTCGCTTATGAGCAAGTTAGTTTGAGGTCTGTGCTTGAGACACAGACCAGCTCTAAAACATAGAAAGCGATCCATATTTTGGAGATTAATTGGTTCATCTCAAACTTGGTAGAAAAATAAGAGATAAATGCAAGTAAATCTCTGTTCGGTGCATCTCTAATCAAACAACAACCCAGAATAGTGCAGTAAATGTAAACATTTACTTATGAACATGAAAGGAAAGGGGTAACCCTATGAAACCCAGCGTTAGAACTCGACATTATTCACAACTCAGACATGGAGGAAATCCTCACAACGAAACAAACCCACTTCATGGACAAACCTACATCCTTTTTTCGTGGAAATAACCGAATCCTGTGGTTTGCTGCAGGAAAGTTTTAGAGATGTTGGTTTTTAAACCAGCTGACACATAAACTAATCTAATCCCTCTTGGATAAAGAAACCACAAAACAAAACCCTGAAGCAGCTGAGGTCATGGGTCAGGAGCGTAACTATGTATGTGTAGATGTGCGTATGCCATCACTGTGGTTAAGCCAACTAACTCCCCACAGCTCCATGGCGATTACATGACACAGAGAGAGGCCGACTAAGATTTGCATTCATTTCCCCAGAGCAGCAACAACCTCAGATAAAATTTACTGCAGTTAAGCCATCAACTTTCACTTATCTCACTGCCCTTGCACAGCATGGATGTGCATTTTACCATATCAGGTTTATTCTAACAGCATCAAGTAAAAAGCCAAATGCTGTCTACACTTTGCTTAACTTGTTGATAAAAAGAGTTGAAAGTTAGAGGCTGTAGGATTTAAGTATGCACCTTCAAATAACCTCCCTGTAGGTGTAAATCTCCCCTAAAATGTGAGGAAACGACTGAACGCAACAGAGATCTGAAGCACCTTCTAATTACACCGGTGACGCAGGATGGAGAGAAGGGGAGAGAACGAGATAGAGGATTACACGAAGCGTCCATTTGCTGGAAGAGGATCACAGTTCTTCGCTGTGTGTGCGTTTGTAAAACGGTCTACCACGGCGCAGTGTCGCTGCAGCACTAATTCATTCAATCTTCTTATTTGTTGGTGTGAGAGAGAGAGCGTGGTAAAGGGAGACGGGAAAGAAAGGGCTGCGGGGTAATTACTGGCACTTCCTGCTGCTCTCTAATTGGCCATCTGCTTTGCCACGGGGCAGACCCAAAGCCATCTTAGATTAGCTGCGAAGGATAGTGAGAACACCACACATGCATATACAGGCCTTTATCAGCCACACAAAGTTGACAGCTCAGCTGAAGGCTCGAGAATTCAGTCAAGCTTGTTTTGGGTGAGTTTGATCCAAGCTGTTAGGAGCAGGAAATGGTGTCAGAACAGCTGAGGAGAGTCAATACTGATGGTATGGCAGTAATTCAGGGACAAGGTTTGGCATTCTCACTAAAGATAACTGCATAGGTCCTTATTTTCCTAAACAAAAAAAGGCATCTGTATTGGATTTATTTGCACCAGGTTCAAGAAAAGCACTGCTTGTCATTTCTCTCACAAAACACTTGGAGACAACTAACAAGGAGAATTAACTGCATCTTAGACTGTTTCTAAAAAATAAACAAACAAAAAAACATATATTCTCAAATCAGATCTGAGCTAAAGACATAAAACACAAATGAGTAGGTGTTATTGGAATATCCGTTGTAAGGAAACAAAATATACATAAATAAACCATTACTGTTACAAATATTAATACTTTACTATGCAACGTTTTAAACAACCTGACTTTGGCTTAAATTAGGAAAATGACCAATTAATTGCTGTGCTGCTCTTGGTAGTAAAGATAGAGACAACAGGCCAGTGCTTTCAACTTAGCGACTTTGTTTTTCTATATTTGAGGATGTTTCATACCTCTCTAGTATCTTTTATTCAAAAAAAGCAATTAAAGACTAATCTAGTGGCTTTTCTCTTGTCTTACGGCAGCAGCCAGAGCTGCTGCGAGCCTCACTAATTTCCTGAGCGCCGTCTCACAGGTCCAAGCAGCCGTCTCGTCCAGAAAACCCTTCATGCAGTCGGAGCGAAAAGAGCAGAGAGGAAACCTGTTCTTTTTCCCCCACAGATAATGTATAACGCATGCACAAAGCTGCCAATGGTTCTGGATTACAAAACAGGATATAAATAAAATCTAAATATATTTTTAACCCAAGCTTTTTTTCTGATATAGAATAATAAATTACCTGTATGAACCACTTTTTCACCTCTTTATAGTAAAATTAGATGTCTTCTGTGTGGATTCAGTCAATATAGTGACTTCATACTTTACTGCAAACAGTTAGGTTAACATATTTTGCATTTCAACAATATTTTATTATTCATTAATAATTTGGATCCAGATATGCATAAACCCTACCCCCGTGTTAAGACAATGCAACAAGGCCTGAGCTCCCAGTGTCACTTCATCAACTAGATTAGAGATTTTATTCTGCTCAGATGCTCCCGTTACACCAAAACTTTAGTGGGGCCATGTAAAAGTAACTGATCTACTTGGATAAGTTTAATGATTCTCATGATATAAACTTTATAACACATGCAGAAATTTTATTAAACGCACAAAGATGTAAAATATAAATCCATAACATGTCGGAATTGTTTTATTTAAAGACAGAAGACCAGGTGGGCCCTTAGTTCCTCTGGTTATCGTTTAAACTCAACCATGCCTCAGCCAGAGCAGATCCCCTCGGTTAATTAGCCAACTAATGTATTAAAATCATAAAACAAGGGAATAATAATATAAAGACTGTTTTAAATTTGGACTGCTCTAAATGTGAGAAATTCTGCACAATATTCTAAGTCAAGCCTAGGAAAAGTATGGATACTCTAATTGTGTGTTCAGATACAGTACTAATTCGACATGGTATCAATACTAAATACAAGCGTTTACATATTTTAGCTGTTGTTAATTAAGCATAATAAACCCAACAACCTTAAGATGTTGTCAAACTGTGTTCTATTTGGGGTATTTCTTTGAATGTATTTGCACACTTATTTAACTAATACCATCTGTGATTCTGTTTGGAAACCACATAGCATGTTGAGATTAAAAACAGAGAGTTTTTCATGTTAACAAACATAATTTTTATGCCTGAAATTAATATTTTTTATCCCTGTTATTATAAAAAAACATAAAATATTTCCTAGAGTATCAATATTTTCTGCTTCAGGTTCTACTGTGACACTGGTGCTTTTTATTCAAGGTCCCGTCTACTGGCACGAGTTCTGAGTCGCATAAAAGCTATATCCAAGATTATGTTTTTATTCACACCCGTTCTTTAAGTTTCCTTGCCTTCTTCTTTACTTCCTTTCCCCTCCCCCTTCTACAGATTACTGCAGTGTTTACTAGAGCTTTGATAGACTTACCCACCAGGCCGCGCATGAGGCCACACTCACCTCGCTAGAGATAAAACCAAAACAACAACAAAATCGCCACCCAAATTCTACCAGGCAGGGAACCGGCATGAGCATCGCTTTTTTGTTTGCATGTAGGTGCAGCATCCATTGCTAAAGCTGCCTATTCTTATTCTCCGAGGACATCGTCTCTTATTTGATTTCACTTTATCTTGCTTTTATGGTGAGAGGTATCACTGCATATGTGGGAATATGCTTTTACAATTCATCCTCCTCTCCAAGTAGACAGCCACACACAGACACACCTCCAATGTACTTTCTGCTTCTGCAAAGAGCCCACAGCTTTCTGCTGAGCTCTTACTTTTCATGACTGGAACATTAATACAAGAAGCTGCACTATGTGGACACTTGATGGTACGGATGGAACAATAATAGCATTACAACAAGCTCCCACCAAACAGACATGCTCTATTAGCATCACTCTGTGCTCTCTTCATCTTCTTCATGCGGACAAATACCATCACAGTCAACAACAGGGCAAACAGGGAGGCGCCTATGGAGTCTTTGGGGTCTTAGTGGTTGATGAAGATACATTGAACATAAGTGGATTAGCCTCAATACAAACCAATCCCCCTTGACAGAAAGACCAGAGACGAGCAATGAGAGAGAGGTGAGGAGCTAATGGAAGAAGGCAAGAAAGAACAAAAAAAGCCAAGTAGCTTTAAAAACTATGAACAAATAGGTTTTTAAAAAATGAAACATAGTCATGTATGTCATTATGAGACACAACTAAATGGCACTACACTCAATATGGAGGTTCCTAAAAACAGGCTAAATATCTTTCCAAAAAAAATATACCTAAAATCTTAGTCTTAAGCTAATCTTATAGCTTAATATTGGCTCTAAAGCAGGAGTCTATTAAATATATGACAAAGAAGCCGCTACAGCAACTTATTCAATTATGGGCTTATAAAAAGCATCAATAAACTATTAGAAAGTTGCTGATAACACCAGCGAGACACAACAGCTTAATAAAAGATTTCCTCTGCTGTTCGATAGGTCGGATTTTTTTTTTCTATTTAATTGTACAGTTTGAAGTAGATGCCGTTTAATTAAAGGGAATCTGTTCGAGTGGATACTGCAACGCATGCAGAACCCATTACCTGGAAAAGAATCAAATAAATCAAAGTAAACTGCATCAGATGTGTCTCTGTTAATAAGAATATAAGTGAAAATTTTATTTATGTAATAAAAAAAACAAATAAATGAAATTATAGAGCCATTATATGCTGTGATGCGTGGTGTTGAATATGTTTATTTAGGCTTAAACCTAATGGGCAACTGAACTTTTTAAAAAAAGTTTGATTTTTACAAAACATTTTAACGACAGATTTTTTTTGTTATTTCCTGGGCCATCATGGAGGAGGACCGCTGATTTGACAACAGGCTGACACTAACACCATCCATTAGGAGCATAAACTAGAAAAGGACGCACAATGAAAGAACCGCCCATTTACATGAAAAAATGAGCAGAATGAAAACTAACTGATAATCACAGATCGACACTGAAGCAAAGAAAATTCCAGAGTTGATTTTAAGGGATATTCAGAAAGAATAAACTGAGGCTGGAGTTGGTTCTTCAAGAGTCACAGCACAGAAACATGGGCAATGTTTTTATTTAGAAATCAAGGTCCCACAGTCTGGAGGGAGAGCCACAGAATCCAGTCTGAAGTTTCAACACTTTTTTCAACACTATTTGTCACCTGTTGCTGTTGGTTCTCTGCACTTTATCCAGATGAAAGTCAGTGCAGCCGTCTAGCAGAACATTTAAGAGCTCTTCATGTTTCCCTCTGCACACAAGTTTTATGGAGATGCAGAGTTCATTTTCCAGAAGGACTTGGCACCTGTCCACAATACAAGTACCAACCCCTGGTTGGATGATGATCGGATCCGACTGCCCAGTGCAGACAACCTGAAGGATGCCATAAAAGCAACCCGGCCTTCCTTAACACTTCACTAGAACCACAGGCTCACATCACCCATATGACACTTAATATTGCTGCAGTAATTGATGCAACAACAGTGCAGTCGAGTGTATTAACTGGGCAGTGCTTAGGACTGATTTTTGGCTAGGTCAACATTTCCTTTTAAAAATCTTCCTTTTTTTAGTAGTCTTACAGAATATTTTCTTTCATGGGAAACTGTTTTTTCCCCCCATAGCAATAAAGGCCAAAACTATTATATCCCTCGTTATGTAATGATAGTTTCACTTTTGAATCAAATAACTAAAGTCTGCCTTGATAAGATTCTAAAGCATTTATTTGCAGATTTAAAGATATTTAAAGTTATTTTTCTGAAAGAGCGCATAATTGTTTCGCAAAATCAAATCCTCACACTTAAAGCCAACTAATCAAATCATGCGTACACGTTATTAGTGTGTGTGTCAGTGTGTCTGGGGATACCGTACCTCTTGCAGAAAGCTTCTTAGTGTTGATGATTTTTGCAGCATATTCCTGTCCCGATGACTTCTTTACACACCTACGCACCACTGAAAAAGCTCCCCTAAGAACAAAGGGCACAGACAACCAAAGATTAGTTCCTTTTCACAAGCGCTCCCTTGCACATTCACCAGTGTGACATTTGAAGCTGTGCTTCAGTCTAGTTCCAGTGGTTTGTTTGTAAATGTACTCCTCGACCGCTCACACGCTTGTTATACAGTCATTACTATCAGGGCATCAGCTTAGACGAGATGAAATAGTAAGATAATGAGCAGTAATATCACATCTGATATTCTTTCACATGAATACATTCAGCCGTCTTTACAAAAGCAGAAAAAAAGAACTAATAATTTTAGATAAATATGCTAACACACAAAAGCAAGAGTTTGGCTTTGACCTAAAAAATTGCTCTGCACGCATTTTGGGGAAAACAAAATTACACAGCCTTCTGGAGCAGCCTGTGTATTCAGCAAATCCTCCAGCTTTCCTGTCATGTGAAGGCAACTTTTTCCCCTATTCCTGATGACACCAAACCCACTGCTACTTTCTGCTGCACTCTGCTCATAGCTTCAATTATTTAAGAGCAAATGAGAGCTGACAGGTGACACAAGTACCAGACAGTCCTTAGATGGTAATAAACTGCGACAGAAGAAGAAAAAAAGATGCATTAACATAACCAATGCTGAGATAAGTCCAAAGCAGAATCAGAGGCAAGATCCACTTTGGACAATGTGTAGGTGTGTATACTGGACAAACTATTTGTGCCATTGATATATCTGAATTGCTGAGCACAGAAAGAAAATGGCAGCGGCAAATAAAAGGCTGTATATCTTTATAGGACCAGTGACCTCGTCTCATTCCTCCAGCTGCTGCTGCTGCTGATGATTTAAGTAAAAATAAGGGCAGACACCTTACACTGGTAGTCTGATTTTCTTTGCATTGTTTATAAGTCTGGGAGCAATCAGAGCAACAATTTCAGCTACAGGGTGGAGGTCTCGAGATCGGTCTTCCCTTGTGGCTCGGTCTTGTTTTGGATTCAGAACATTAACCAACAAAGTTAATCAAAAGACATAAAGAGCACACCGTTTTACCACTAAGCAGCACAATAAAAAACAAACAAACAAAAAAAAAAAACAAATAGATGCTATATAATGAAAAAACACACACCATCTCCATGGAACGCTATTCTATTGGCCACACTAGGAAGGTTTCATATAAAAACCAGTGGTATCAGTATCGGTTTATGATATGGGCAACGTGGGCAGCCGCCCAAAGCGGCTTCCTGTCTACGGTGGCATGAGATCCCCCATCCCCCCGACTTGTTGTTATTTTTAGGAGCATCAAGTTCATTTGTGTCCATGGTTAAAAAATATACAACAGTTTGCAAGAAACGTTTTTTGTGAATATTAGAACTACGTCTTTAAAAACACAAGATTTATATTTAAATATCAAAGATTTATTGCTCTATTTTCTAAACTATTGTGCAATAAAGAAATTAATAAAGTTCAGGGAATCTTTATCTGAGTGTGGCTGCAATTATTGACTTAAATATTAGTTTAAAAATCACATTATTAGTTTAAAAGAAAAATTAAACCTTGGTAGATTAAACATATTTTTGGATTACAAAAAAATATGTTATGAAATATTTGTTCAAATCCCGGATCAGCGACAGGAAATCAAACTTTCCGCTTACGTTTTTAATCATCTCTTCACAAATCTTAACATACGTGAACCAATCAACCAACTGCAGGAACAGGAGGATTTTTTCTCAGGCCAGCTCTGATTGACTTATTTCACTGGCAGATTAAATACTGAATGTACCAAGAACCAACAAAACAATAAACATATACAACGTTATTTGCTATGAGTTTAACAAGAAAAAGCAAAATAAAAAGTACAGAAACAAAATACGGGTGTAAAAAAAAAAATCCGAGTAGGACATAATGGAACGTGCAAAAACATAAAAAAAAAACTATGATGCAAAGTTTTCCAAATGAGCCTTTAGTTGCAATAGTATTCCTTTTCAATTTCAAGATCTTAACTGGTACTGTTGTGTCACAGGGTTTTAGGTTGACTGACTTTAATCATTATTTACAACATTTTGGACGCCCTATTCCGACACGTTAAGCGCTGCACACCAAGCCATGCTTACTGGGTTTCACCAAAAGGGCGCCTCACTTGCTTAATGTGACTAATCTAAGACAGGTTTAGCTAATCAGCGTTGATGGATACGTAAGCAGGCCATGCAGTGGTTTACGGAGGTCACTGAAGAAGCAGTTCAGGCAGAGTATTTCATTGGTGAAAACCTATCAGGAGTTAAGAAATGTAACTGAAAAAATAAAAACTGTAGGCATTAATAAAACCAGGGAGAGGCGGTAACAGGCCCTGGCTCACAGAATAAATGTATAAAATGTCAACAAATGCATCGTTTTCAGAGACATATCCAAATTAAATGTGATTTAACTAGTGTGAATTGATATTTTCAATAAGTGTTAGCTTGTAGTCTTTCGACAGAAATTTAAATGACTTTATTGAATGTTCAAATACTTTTCAGTCTGGAGATCTCAATCATAGTTTTAGTCCCATTAACTGCTTTTATTTCATATTTTATTAGGAAGCACATAAAGCAACTTCTTTATGAAACATATATGACAACAAGATAAACCAGACTTGGTAAACTAAGCCTTGCTTAATAACTAATTCGGATTTATTAAACACTCTCTGTTGTTGGGTTGGAAGGTCTTTAAAAAGTAGAATTGGCAAAGTTTCATTGTGTCCTGGAAAGTATGTATGCTTTGCCTAGCTAGCATCACATGCCTTCATTAGCAAACTTCTCCATAAGTAGGAAACAGCGATTCTTTTGTTATATACAACCAGCAGGAAATATTAGGTTGTGATAGGAAGTGTGTTTTATTGTTTAAAAAAAGGTAAACATTATGCGGATGGTCACATTAGGATGAATGTTTCTGATATTTGAACCATTTGTTTACCGACAGCGAACTCCAAAATATCATGAATCAATTTTAAAATATGATTGACTGCAACTATTTCAAGCTGCTTAGCTGTATACATTTTCCCTTCAGATATTCCCTGTGCTCATGTAATCCATTTTATAAATGTCTTTTGCATTTAGTTTTTTAATGGCAGCACGTGCATTAGCGGTAGCACGACTGTAATTCACAGAAATTGTTTTGTTAACTTTATTAATATAATAACAAAACCGTTATTAATTCCTAGCTTAAGTGTTAGCTTTGCATTACTCAGAATTAGCTACTTTAGGAAAGACTCAAAGTTGTGTTTTGAGCTCAAGCCGGATAACATTAGTGATGCTAGTGTTTATCAGGATGGATGTCTAGCATACATATTATCATCTTCAATTTGAATTTTTTTAAGTTAAAGTTTTTCCTAATAAGAATAACCAACACACATTAATGCTACACATATTTTGTCAACATTTGCAATTTCATTCATAGACTAATTTCACAAGAAGGTTGCATGACTTGGTAAAAAAATGTTAGTAGCAGAAATATCAGCAGCAGAATCTTTATAATAAAATACCCCTCATTTATGCCCTCAAGGGGTTCCTCTGAAGTTTGTGCTAAAATAACATGCCCAAATCTACGTGTATCTTTAAGGAAATACATATCTCAATACTTTTGGTATCAAAAGAAAGATTACATAAACAAAAAATAACTAATTTTTGCCTACCCCCACCTATTTTTTTTTATATATAAAGCTTTTACACATATAAATAAGGCTACAAACTTTTAGACACAAAAAATCCACCTTACATGTACAAATATTGATATATTCGAGATAAACTAAAGCAAATTTACAGAAATTATAATTCAAAAAAAGAACATCTAAGCATCCGATTCAGGACGTTTTGGTGCAACCTATAAAAGCCGGGTTTTCCTGTGCATTGCTTCCAAAAGTTAATAACCCTTACTTAACACATCTAAAATGAATTCTTTGTGAAAACCTTCTTATCAAACACAAGTATTTATTTTCAAAGTTCAATGAAATAAACTGTAACTGACATTAACTCTATTTCAAATTGACTGTTTATCCCAAAATAGCCCCTCTTAGTAAAAAAATCCAGTTATATATATTTCACTTATATAATTCCAACCAACCACCAAATATAGAAAACAAATGCAACTATATACTCTGAAGGACTAATAACTTTCATCCAATTAACTTGTAACTGGATAAAAAACAGGAAATAACAGCGGATACATTTATTTAGGGAGACTTGGTGGCTAGGTGGTTCAGCTAACATGGCCGTATCGCAGTGCAGTTAGGACCTTTTTGAGGGATTTTACGTGTGTGATTATTCTGCTGTTCTTCTGCTCCGAGATTAGTAAAACCTCGGTAGACGGTGACCAATTTTATGGTTTGAAATCCATGGGATACTGAAAGTATGAAGGTGAGTTTTTAAAAATTAGAATGCTCTACGATTCAGACCTCTTTTTGGAAATAAGACTTATTTATCAGGAAATAAGCCCTGATAGAATATGGACTAGATCATTCTTAAGGATTTCCTAAAGCAACTTTTTCATTTCCCATAAGTTATGGACACTGCAGCTTTGAGTATACAACATCAACACGAGTCGTATAGGCTTTTATTACCAATTTTGTAGTGTGGAATAATAGAAAAGGCTCGTTCAAGCGATTTTACTCAAGAACAATAGTCAACAATAAACTAACCCATTTATTATTAACCTTTGTTATACATAAACTTTAAATAGAAGCAGACAGATGTTGGAATATTTCCACCAGCTTGCTTATATCAATAGTTTTAGATGCAGGCCAATATAGTTCAATATTTATTTTTTGGCTGATATTAGATTGTTTTCTGATATCATTATCCAATGGGGACATCCCAAATATTTCCACACTAAACAGGTACAGTTTAAAAAACCCCAAAGGAAAACCAATGCCCCGCGACAGACTGGCGACCGGCGACCTGTCCGCAAGAAATAAGTGAGACAAGATGGATGGATTTTTATTCAAACAGAATAAAATTTCAGTGCCTCTTTAGCATTAGGTAACCTAGAAGCCAATAGGTATGAAAACTGGGGTATAAGAAAAAGTCAAACATGGAGAAGACTGTTGTAGGCCTGAACGATTTAGTCAAAAATCTAAATTGTAATTTTTTTTCAACTAATATTGTGATTGCATATTGATCCCCTTTGTACTAACTATAAACATGTGGATGTTTCACTTCCCAATCTATTACTGCAGGACTTTATGGTTTCTGTTGCAAACTGTTGAGAGTCCTTACTTCTAATCAAATGTATGGATCTATATGCTAACTGCAAGTCTATCTTCTTTTGTGAGGTGATAAACAGTAAACGTATTACCACCACCAAAAGGGCTAGAGTGAGAAACTCAGTGTTTTACTATTGCTAAATAAAATATGACTAAATTGAGTGCCTCTGTGATTTAAAACAAATAATTGTGTTTCCGTAGAATGTGATAACATTAAAAATGCTATTAAATTCCCACACCCAGATTGGTGTATGGTAACTGTTTGGGATTTCTTTGGGGAGGGCTATACAGCAGATCCATAAGTTTGTTCAGTTTGTTTTTTTTAATGACTGCCAAGTCTCTTCTTTTTAAATATCAACACATTTAGTTGATTTTTGTAAAAAAAACAAACAATGAAGCACATTTAAGATGTGGTCTATGGCATAAAAACTGATCAAAGTAAGAAATTCCATTTGCTTAAGTATAGGGTTACTTTAATTTAGAGTTAGAGCAGGTATATTGTCTAAGTATTGTCTCACACCACCAAATCAGTGAAATTAAACACCTTTGATTTAGGGCAGAGGCTGTGAAACTGGTTTTCTTATTCAGCTCTAAACCAACCCCACACCTTATTGAAGATGCTGAATTTAAATTGCTATTCCTGGGAACAAGGATACATTAACAATTGTGTCTTTAAAGATTAATAACAGGATGTGAACTTTGCATCCAACAATAACAAACCTGGCCTTTAAAAATGAGTCTACAAATAAATTACCTGACATTCATTCATCTACTTATAATAAGGGCAGATCATTTATTTAAAAAATATATATAGATCTTTAAATAATTTAAGATGTCTCAGTGCTCTTTTAAATAACATTTTTCTGGTATGAAAACCTTAAAAATGTCGCTAACTTTGCTTGCTTTAATCCACTGTAGTAATCTATGACAACAAGAAAAAACTGCCTACAGTAATATTCTTATTTGAGATGACATTTTTTTAGTAAATTATGGTATTTGGTTTAGCTAAAGTTTACAAATGCTTATTTTATTTGGCTGCATGCTTTCAATATAAAGCAAACATATTTTATAAAAATAGTTAATAATTACCAACTTTGCCAATACATTTATGACAAAACGTACCCATCACAAGCAGCTCAGTTTTCTAATATTAGGTTATTAGAGGAAGTATTTGATATTAAGATACTACAACAAAACTGCAGTAATTACACGTTTTCACTCCTAATAAAATGCATGCATCCAGTATTTCTACTAAGCCTATTCAGGGTAAGGTCTTTGTGACAAAGGTCGATAAAAACATTTAGCGGTGGCAATAAAATTACAATTGGTGAAGTATTTGGGTCACATAATTGTGTGTAACAGTCATCACAATACCTAGAATACACACCCCTGCCTCCTACCCGGTAAAGGACGACAATAGCTGAGAAGCAGCTGTAAGATAGATCCATAAGGAGAAAGCTTATATTGACAACACCGATGGTGACATCAGTGTTGGTTAGTGAGCTGACAATACACTGCAAACACAACCCAGCAACGAATAACTTCCTCTCTTACAGATTCAGGGGCACGTAGCCTAACTTTGCATGGTTGCACAAATTATTCAAGAGGGGGGGATGAATATCCAGAGGCCGGCCTAGTTAGCAGCAGGTACATGGAGCCCGCACGGAGCTGTCAGACAAGAGCCGTGGGCCGGTTAAATGTCAGAGGGCTGCGACTCCGGAGTCTCCCGGGGCCTCGCTGTCGGCTCCAACAAACCAACAAATACCGGCTGGCGAACACGGAAGGGCGAACAGCTGTCATTGCAACCAGCCCCCTGTGTTAATATCACACATTTTCAGGAGAAACAGTGACCGGCTAACTCGGCTAGTTTATCAATATCAGCCATTGTAGCTCCTCGGCTAGTAACCGAACCAATCCGTTACTGCGGGAGATGCTAGTTCGATTAGCCGACAGCGAGCGACTGGCTAGTTAAGCCCACAATAACAGCGCCAGCTTCTAAAAAAATAAACAAACAAACCGCTAAAAGTCCAAAAAAAAAGTCCATGTGTTCTGCATGCCACATATCAACTGCTACGCTTTGCTAAATAGAAATAATGTTCAAGCAAGGCTGCTTTCAGTGGTGCTGCTGCGGGGGTGGGGGACAAAACGACAAGCCAAACACGATGCTGCTTACTTCCCGAGCTCCTCGTACAGCTGGTACTCATCGGTGAACCGGGTGGAAGTAGCGGTGGTCGCCATGGTTGGACCCGTGAGAAAGAGGGGTGGGGAGCCCGAGCCTTGGGCAGAGGGGAGGGGGGGATTCGATGGCGGCTGGCTCTCGTACGGGGGAGGGGGGTCCGAGAGGAGGGTAGCCTAGCCTCCGGTAGTGGAGCACCTTTCTGACAGGCAAGCAAGACTGAAGAGAGAGGAGAGAGGCGAGCAGATACGGAAAGGGAGGGGCAGGGGGGAGGAGTGGTGATGATGATGTTGATGTGTGTGAGTGTGTGTGTGTCGTAAAACGAGGGAATGAAATCCTCGCGAGAATAGGCACGTGCGGCATGAGACCTGTGCCTCCAGTTTTAATGAAGTCATTGACAATATAAGGTGCTGTGAAATGATACTTTTACTTACTGTTTTTTAAGAGCATATGGAGCTCGATGAATATAATGATTTATACAAGATGGATGGTTCAGACGACTGGCTGTAAATAAAGAGAAACAAAATAAAAAAAATAAATAAACAGTAGTTCGGAGATCCAGCCCCTATCTGTTTTTGCTTCAGATAGTCTAAAGAAAATCCCAACAGCATTTTACTGCACTGGCTGGGATACACCCAACCCCTGGGAGTCACAGCTCACTGCAGCAGACTCATCCTTATAGACAGGTTACGAAACAAACAGGCTTCAGGGCAAAGACTAGAGAAGACCCTGCTTTTCCTCATTCCTCGTTCTTTTTCTGAGTTCTTTCTTAACAGCAAACAATGAGACATAGACACATGTTAGCAACACACGATATTAGAATAATATAAAATATTTCCCCCCAATATTGTCATGTAATAATGTTGAACATACAATCTCTAGCCACTTCATTGGCTGTTCGCATTCAATTCATTGAGGGCATCTAGACATGGTGAAGACAGATTGCTGAAGTTCCAAATGAGCATTTCTATGGCAAGTAGGCAAATGTAAGGCAATTTGAGTGTGGCTTGGTTATAGGCATCAGGCAGGTGAGTCTGAGTACTTCATAAGCTCTGGGGATTTTCATTCAAAACCATCTATTAGACTAATGCACTCTGGTCAGAAGAGGAAAACTGCAGTTGTGTGGACAAAAAACTTGCTGTTATTAGTGGCTAGAAAACAACCTGCAGACTAGTTTGTGATGATAGGAAGGCAACAAGACACAAACACTTCCTATATCAAACTAAGGCATGCATTACACTCAGAATACAGCACAGAACAGGAAGTATTCTGCTAAGAGTCTGACTTAAAGGCCTGGAGTTGCAGTAAGTAGGATTTAAACCAGAGAAACTTTCTTTTTAGGCACAAGCACACCCTGCTCTAAAATTGTTTTATCATCCATGATGCTTTGCAAAGGATAAACTTCAAGGCCACATATATGGTTTCTCTATATAGTATTTAAAAGCAGCAATTCCACATCGGGTGTATCGTCCAATAGACAGCATTTGTTTCTTAAGTTTAAACTAAAAAAAATGTGAACGAAGGTTGCACTAAACTCATTTTATCTCTTTGTTTTTTCCCAGTACTTCCTACGCTTCATGCTCTTGTATGCTATCTCCAACAGGTTAGTTTTAAATCATGTCTTGTCGATGTGGCGACAAAGATAATGTCCAAATATGCGACTAGAACTAGTAAATGATAACAGCAGTTGGACTGGCATCACACACCCCACCTACTTGCCAATTCCAGCTAAAACTTGCAAAAGCAATAATTAAAGCCCCTGTGTTGTCTCCATCTTTGTACAAGCCACTTCAAGAAAGCAATTAAGAGGTCAAGCCTTTTTTTCTGTTCTTACATGCTCCAGGTATTGCAAAGAAGACCCTAACAGCATTTCACTGCATTTCACTACACCCAACCCCTGGGGCACTGCTCTCTGCTGGAGATACATACTTTAGATAGGCCACTAAAAGAGGACAGGAGGCCACTCTTATCTTCCAGAAAACTTTGGAACAAAGACAAACCACAAACCAGGAAAATCTGATTTCTGCTCATTGAATTGAAATATCTTGGTGACTTTGTTACACTATGCAGTTATTTTGTTTATTTTAGGCTGTATTTAAGATCATTTTCCATTTTGTATCCTTTGAGTAGGTCATCATATGTCTATTTTTATTCATTTATTTATTTCTAAGCCTTGTTCTGATGGAGGTTTCCCCAAGTTCTCAGCTTCGCTGTTTGCTCAAGATGAAGAACTGATTTTACAGCTTTTACATTGATAATTAACTGCATATGTCTGTATTTTTATAACTTAAATTGAAATAAACTGTATGTTATTGGGCTTGATTCTGACTCTATGACTGGATTTTGTTGGACTGGGACTAATGGGAGTAATCTAAATAACAGCTAGATTGAGCAGGATATTAGTAGCAAATTGGCTCTATATAGATAGGCCGAGGGGAATTTAGTACAATAAAAACGGAATTAAAACAGTCTCACACTCAAGTATCATTGAAATGCTTTGTATCTTTAAAACATTCACTGAAATCTTTTACTAATGGAAAGTTCTTATAAATCAATTTGTTTGCTTTGTGTCATTTATTGGTTGAGGTTAACTTTTTTTCTTACTTATTTAAAAAAAAGTACAGACCTTTAATGATGTATTATAGTTTTTATTTGCTTTGATAAATTGTGGTATTATTATTACATTTATTTTATTTATATTCACCCTTTTTTCCATTTAGCACTTTAATTATATTTTTCTCATAAAGGAAATGTAAGATGTCCTAAATTGGGCTTTATTTAGGCCTCTTCTGTGGTCAGTGACACATTAGGGTTTGTTTTGCTGTTACTTCGAGGTCATTCCGTGTTACTTTCACATTTTCATACATTTTTTATAAAATGCTAACACATTTGTATGTTGCCATTTTGTCACATGGATATTATTTCTGTTTTTTTAGCTTTTTTTTCTCTAACATTTGAAGGATAAATCTGGGACTTGTTCTGTACTCCACCAACATAGGCCTACAGATGCATCTAAGTAAATATAATATGATTAAAAAACTCGAATTAAACTGGAACATACTTTATACAAAGATAGATCATCTATTTTGAACTATCTGAGGATAGTTTGAGGTAAGATGATATCACTTCCTACATGCGACTTCATGGTGAATAAAAGCAAATTCTCCCAGATATCAATCAGAAAGAGAGAGATATGGACCTCCAAAGGTCTGTGTCATCTTTGATTTCAGTGTTCAGGGAGGGAAAGCACAATTCAAGTATCTTATTCAAATAACAGCGTGGAAATGTTCAGCCTTAATAGTGTTCAGAAATGACATGTCTGCTGTGTTGTAAACATCAACTTCTTTTGATGTGAAAAACATAATAACCTTGAGAATATGCTTATTGAAGCTGTTAAAAGATTGTCATTATCCACAGAGACTAAACTCCTGCACAAGTATGAGCTGACTAAAATTCTTCCGTCCTAAAATCATTTTTTTTAACTGAAAAACTGAACTGAATAAACTTTTTAAAATCATTTTAATAAGCTAATGCATTTATAAGCAGCTAAGCGAACTGTTGCAGAAAAACGAACAACCACAACACGCTTCATGTGTTTGTTGATGAAAGACGGTCTTCCTCTGAACCCAAAGGTCTCTCTAAAACGACCTTGTATCTGAGTTTGCACTTGTAGGTAAATAAAAGGGACAGGAAGGGGCAGAGGGAACATTGCAACTGCTATATCAGGTTTCCACTGACAGGCGTGTACCTATGTTTTTTTCCACAGAGTGAAGGCTGTTAGCTTGGCGGTGCTAAAAGATGGTGTCACACAGATCCAGAGTGCCTTACTAAATGTTTAATGTGGCATGAGTGGGAGGCCATCAGAGGACAGGCGGGTGGGGCTGCAGGCTGCTATAGAGTTGGAGAGTTACAGTTAAAGGCTCAGTGTGTGTGTGTGCCTGTGTGTGTGTATGCCTGCTCAGCACTCCAGCCCAGAGGTGGGACAGCAAACAGCTCCGACATCCATGGAGAGAGAGAGAAAAACAGTGAAAAAAGGGGCATAATAGTGATTTCACTTGAAAATCTTCATGCGTGGTTGTCAGCGTGGGAACATAAAACAGTGAAAAAGTTCAGATATTGCGAGGCAGTATATTTGCTGAATCTGTGATGAGGAGCAGAGAAAAAGAGGCCAGCATGTGTGTGTGCGTGTTTCTCAGTGTGCAAGACAAATGAGCACTGCAACGCAGGCTACACTGGCCCTTTCCTGCCCTCCTTTTCCTACGTGCTAACCCTGCTGCCTCTCCTCCTCTTCCTCCACAGCCTCCACAGGACTTATATAATTGTGAACTCCTCAGCCTTTGTTATCTCACGCCGACCACACACCACTACGCCTTGCCCAGTTCAGAAGAAACACAGGAGCAGAGGAGGAAACAAGGAGCTAGAAGGATTACATTTGGAAGAAATTATGCAATTTTTAAGAAAATGTTAGGCCTATTTTTATCATGATGATGGCGCACATATACAGCAACCATCCACATTGGCAGCCTTTCTAAAAAAGCCCTAAATTTAATTTATTGTATATATAAATGAGTCTTATTCATGCCAATATATAGAAAAACACGTTTTTGACAAAATCCCTGCCAAATCCTGCAAAATGAGTGGAACCGAAGCCTTTTTTTTAAACTTCTGTGTTATCAAACAAAATGCATTAAATTATCTGGGAGTTCAGGGTTCCCTGGGATTTAAAAATGAAATGTTACAGTGGCCCTTTTTGGCTTAAACAGCTCTTAAAAATCAGAAAGACAAGAAGAACATGATATTCCAGAAAAGTACTGAATGTTCTTATTTTTATAGGCCAAAAAACGGCCCGTGTGTTAAGGTTGAATTAGGAACCGAGTTTATCTCACTACTAGAAACCCATGAGGATGATAAACAGAAGCAAAAATATCTTATGGTATTGCAGTTTTAGAAACGATAAAAACAGTTAATCAGGTCATCAAGTTTCCATAACAACCATTAAATGCTGTTTATATGGGTGTGCAGGTGGCGCAGGGGTTAGTGCGCACGACCCATGTACGGAGGCCTTAGTCCTCGACCGGGCGACCCAGATTCAAATCCGGCTTGTGGTCCTTTCCCGCATGTCTCCCCCCCTCTCTCAT
>JAUZNJ010069201.1:2442-26041 GCA_034780135.1 Jordanella pulchra
TTGCTGTGTCTTTACTTCTTTAACAAACAACTTTTCCAATTGTGATGTTTTTTCTCTGTAAAAACTGGTCCACAAAGTCTTGGCATTGCTTCTCTTCCTTGTCAACCATATTTATTTACTCTTAAAATTATGTTTGATCACCACTGATTTTTTTTAGCGATTCTGCCTGTACACCACACTGTAAAAACCTGTTGTGTCTACATCTTTGTTATAGTTCTCTTAGGTTTTGAAAATCCCCCTAAAATTCATTTAACTCTCCTTCGATTTTTAATTGACAGACTTAAAGGTAAAAAAAAAATACGATTTTTTTAAAATAATCCAAGTTACAGAAAATTGGGTTTTTAAAAATATCAATACCCTGCAACCACATAAAACACTAATGGTATTGATAAAAGTGTTTGTTGTTTATTTTTGACATTTTTAATTTTAGGCCAAGTCACACAAAGAAAAACACAACCTCTTCATTAACGGCTTAAAACAAAAAGTTGCACCGACAGTGATAACAGTACCAATAAAGAAGCTGCAATGTATATGCCGGGCCATCTGGTGGCGCTGTAACGCTGACACAAGATCACACACAAGCTGTTGACAAAACCAATGGGCATGTTCAGAAAACACATGGGAGGTGAACACGCAATTGTAAGGTTGTATGTTCAACCAGCGTTCTCCGATTCCTGTGACCTGGTTTCTGAAATTAATCTTTTATTCTCACGCAAAACGTAAGATCTGTTTGAATGCATAGCTGAAACCGGAGCCTTAGATTTCTGAATTAGTTGCAAAATCAAAGAACAACACTTGGGACAACATTAAAATATTGTAAAATTCTGTTATATTTGTTAGTTGATATCTATTTGCACACTTCATTAACTAGCCTCTATGATTGTGTTGAAAAAGTCTGAGCATTTTTTGTTGTTGTCATTTTTATCCTAATGGTATCACAGAATGTTATCCAATATTTTCTTGGGTATCAACATCGAGTTTCAAATTTTACTATGAAGTGCATGAGATGAAACAGAAAGGAAACATACAGATGATTGTTGTTTTAGTCGAGAAAGTTTAACCACTATACCTTTGTTATAAATGTAAACGCAGGATGGAAAACATTTCCATTCATTTGAAATAAAACAATATTAATAGATTCAAATCTTCTACATCCCCCCCATCGGTTAGTTCCTACATGCGTCTAAAGCCCTTCGGCCCTTAGTGGGTCCCACCCCAACACCGCTCGGAGGATTCCTAACATTCCAGGAGGAAGAAATAACTGCGCTTGGAAGCGTTAAACAGTTTGTTCACTTCACATCTCAACTTAAATGACCAGGATAAGGAGAACTGCAGAACGCCACACACACATGCAGACTCCGGAACAAGGATGGGACACCACGTGCACTGCGCCGCGTACACGAACCCGTGCTTTGGATTATGCAAGTTTTTAAAAGAAAACATTGTGCACACATGGTGAACAGAGAGAGAGAGAGCAGCAGAGACGCTGCTGTTCCAAAAAAAACAGGAGGAGCCGCTTATGTTTGGATCACAAAGAAGCACAGCCTGACAGTCCAGCACAGAGAAAAAAGCCCAGTCTGGGACACAGGGTCAACTGATGATCAGGTTCATGAGTGGGACATGGGATGGGCGTGTGAGCAGGCAAGAGGAGACAGGGGCTAAAACTGAGAAAGAAACCAAGAGAAATGCTCCATATATAAAGCTTTACCAGAAAAATACAACTTTACTCTTTTAATATTATTAAATGTTCAAGTATACAAAATGGATTTGTACACATCTATCATTGTTTTTTACTTACTTTTTGACTTAAATCATGTAATATTTAAAAAAAAATGCTAAATAAATCCACAGCATTGATGTTCAGCTACTTTCAGACTGCTTTTTATTTTATTTTTTATAAAAAAAGTCAAATATGTTGGGCTAGTAAGGCGATTCTAGTAGACATCAATAAGTTAAATCTAGTTTCCAGAAAACACTAAAAATGGCAGACGGTTAGTCGACAGCTTGGTTTCAATATGGCTACCATGTGCACAGAATAGAAAGGTTTTAGTGGGCAGCGTGTAGATTTCACTGGCACAAATTCACCTAATGTAAAGACTGCTAAATGTATATTTTGGCCTCATAAAAGGTATCTGGTCAAATATAACTGCTGATATGCTGACGGAGCCTTTGGGCATGACATTTACAAAGGGCATCATCAACCTTAAGCTGTTGAATAACCTCCGTTATGCACGGATATCAGACAAAGTCGGGTGATACATTGATCGGAAGGTAAGAGTCCTGAGTTCCCAAAGAAACCAGGCATAAAGGGATGCGGCAAGAACATGTTTGACTCCTGAAGCCTTTTTAGATAGTCGTCCATGTTTGATCAACCTTTAAATGGTGTCGCAAGTCTGTAAAACTGAAAGTAATTATAAGAAAAAAAATGCCTGCTTTTTATAGAAACATTAAAGCCTCGTCCTTTGAGGAATTTAGGAGTTTTTTGGCCTGCTTTTATTCGGGGAAGCCAGGATGAGTGACTTAATTTTGTCTTGAAACTCCCAATTGTCCAGTTTTGTTGTAGACAACAGCTGCATCCTACAAGTAGAGATTAAACCTTTATTTACAATTTACAATTGTAATTGGAAAAGCCGAATATCATTGTTGGTGCGACGCTTTGATCATGAAGAGAATAGATCTGAGTTCTGTGAGCCAGCATATAACCTTTTCCCACTGCCATCTAAAGAGGGGGATCTCAGCTGGGCTAACATTTCACCTAAAAGAATCCACAGCATTAAATGTTAACAATGTATTGACATGGCTATCCACACCAAGATGTTTAAACGGTACAGGAAGACGGCATAAGGCCACACGAAACACCCAAACAGCAGTGTTTCCTGGTCACTTATCGAATGCATGTTCAATTAAAGGACTAATGTGGTTAAAAAAAAACAAAAAACAAAAACCTTCAAAAAGTTTCCAATAGAATCCATAATGTGTAGTGAGCTCCAAGTTTTCAGTCATCCAACCTGCAGCAATGAGTCACGATTAGGGTCAATTTAATCCAAAGAAAATGTTGGAAGATCTTTATCAACTGGGACCTTTCCGGAGCAGAAAATGTTTGCTCCTGCCTTTGGTTGCATTGTTGGATAGAATAAAAAAACAGAAGCAGCAGTGTAAGCTGTGATTTTTGTAGGCATGCTTTAAAAGTCATTTATCTTTGCAACGGCAGAATGCAGGAACAAAACCTTAGATAATCAGTATTCTATGTCTGCAAAAATGGAGATCCTACAGCATGCACACGTTTCCAGAACTCAAGGGTTTTAATCGGTCTATTCACTGCAACTGCGCTCTGCCATTTAGGCTACCAGAGCTTTAAAAAAAAAAACGTAGCGTTGTGCTGCTTTAGGAGGATAATGATGGTTTCATTGGCATTTCTCTCCCTCCTCCTGCGGCTGGCCTGGCCCACTCTTCACTGTTGGCTTCACACAGGGAACCCAGAAGACGTATAGAAATAAAATTCCTTCTCCCTCTTGTCCATTAAGTTTGACCTGGAATGTGAAGGACTCTCTGCAGCCGTCTGGTTAGGATCTGACAACAAAACATGCCATGCAAAACTGGACAGTTCATTTCCACTGGATCCCAAAATACACAAACCCATACCCTCAAAAACCAGCAATTATTGATCTCTAACCACCGTCTAGAGGTTAGCAAGGAAACTTGGAGCATCTAAAAAAGGTTTCATTACAAACCATACGGTAAGATTTCCGTTAATGCCATTTACGTTTTTTACTTAAAATATTTACTATATTAATAAGGCATAACACTGTATAGTTTTTGTGCAGCAGGTAGTGCACTTCTGCTCTGACCTCCATAAAACATGCTGTCAGGTTATCAGGAAGACTGATAGGGCTATCATACATGAAGGGCATGCAACCCGAGTAGAGGGTGATCTAAATATAAACCAAATCCATTAGTGAGGCTGATGTAAAGTGTCTGAATCCTGCAAAGCCAAAATGCAACTGTATCCGAGTGACTTTGACTCCTGCCTTTTTACTCGAGATATTTTTTTATGGTGAACTGCTTGTTTTCAAACATTCATTGCTGCTATGTAATGTAGCGGAGCAAGGTCCGCTTTTTACAAGAAAAACAGACTTTCTGTAATCTGTATTTTATTCTGTTTACACAGATCACTTTACTTAAGTTTAGAAATAAGGCTTTGCAAAGGTTTGTGGAAATAAACAATGGTAAGACATATTTGTCATCAGCCTGGCTTTTAAATAATAGTGTATGCATGTTTTTCCTGTAATTACACCAAATTTGTCCAATATATACAGCTTATATGGATGTCTTTTCTAATACAACTGAGTCAAAATCCACAGGAAAACGGGTTTAGCTGTTTTTGATGTGTTTTTTCTATTAACAAGCAGTTTATTATTTTTTTTTTTACTTAAACATTTCATATTAATTTGAAGTAGAAACTTGAATATCCCGACTTTGGGACTCAGGCACATTTAGTTTTCCTCCTATTACATGTGACGATCACATGTAAAAGTAAATCCCTTCAGCCGACTACCTACAGGTAGGTTACCAGCATTAAGATGTACTAAAATAATCAGAAACTATTATTTCAGAATTGTTAAGATATTCCATTATATAATTAGGCTACAGACTTAAGTCTATAAAAATAAAAATAAAAAAAAAAAGCCCAGCATGCCAGGGTTTTTTTTCTTGGTTCCTCCCCAAGAAATAATTTCCTTTTTAAATATTTCTAGACTTGAAGTATAAAACAGATATGGTGTAAAAACTAAAGAGTATGTAATGAGTTTGATTTTACTTCAGAACTAAAAAGTCGGCGTGTCGTAACGTCCCAGTTTTCAGATGCTCATATTCTCCAATGCTTGTATTTGGTCACCAGGGACATTTTTACAACCATTCAAAATGACAAAAATGATGTTCTAGGTGTTTTTACGATTTTTATGGTGTGTTAGTATTTGGAACTGCAAGCAAAGCAGGCGCTAATTGATAGCGCTTCTCAGACGAGCATTTTACCACCGATTTGTCAGCATAGTGCAAAGATTATTTAGTCATTTCAAATTCACTTTCATTTACCTTCGCCTAAAAACCACCCTAATCAACCCCTCACTTGGCCGTGCTCCTCAGTGTCTCTTAGCTCTGCCTGGCATCTTTTAGCTACACTTTAAGAAAACGTTGTTTTGAACCTGCAAGCATATAATGTGTTTAATCTACATTGCCTCTTAAATATATTCCCTAACCACAAATACAATCCATAAGAGAACTTTTTGATCCCACTGTTCTTCAAAAACAAGTTTGGGTTTCTGATCATCATCCGACGCACACAGACACTGTTTGGCTAAAAAATGCTATTTTGGAGATTTCAGAGATTTCCTCCGTTGCAAAAACAAACTAAATCGGTTATATAGCATGAATGGAAATGAAAGAGAATTTAAACTTTTGTTTTATTTAATAATTAAACATGTTAATGTGTGAAGGTTTACCTGCAAGTATGACTGTAAACACGATAGCTTTAGGAGGATAACGATGACAACACATTTCCTAACATAAAATCTGTCTCGGTATGATTTTAAGTCACTTATATTTACAATTGATATGAAGCGATCTTATGCTTATCTAACACAGTCGATTGTATCTATATCACAACTGAGGCATTAAATGAAAAGCATTTTTTAACAGAAATAGAAAAACTCTTTATATACAGACATTGGAACCCTGGAACCAATATATTATATTTTTGCTTTCCATGTAATTAATCATTAATTTAACTTACATATCCATACAGATCAATGTATTTTTAAACTCCTGCTTGTGAGATGATTTCATTAAGGGAGTTTGTCAGTGACTGATTTCCAATATGCTCTCTGGTTCCTGCTTACATCTAAAAATCTGTAAATGTGTAATCACATGACATTTGTTAAATATAACTTATTTAGTTTGACAAGATCAAGTTTAAATACAAATCGGTGCTACAGGTGATGATTTAGCGACTGCATATTCTGCTGATAAATAAAAATTTAAAAATGGGCAAATTCTTCTGATTTTTCATTCAATTGATTAAGCTAATTTTTTGTAATAAAGAAAAGAGAAGAGTCAAGGAAACAAATGTAATTCTCTTAAAAAAAAAACACACACAAAAACAAATAAAATACCTTCAATGCTTAAAATGCAATGAGAAAATATGTCTTTCAGGTAAACTTGAGTATTTGTGGCACAAGATACATCTGCAGAGCACTTTTTTGCTGGACCAAACACCAATACAATACTAGATGTCTTTGTAGTGATCAGAAACAAACATGCAAAGTGTGTCTTTAGAAATCATCCAAAAGCACCATAATAAGAAAATGAAATAAAAAATTTGAAGTGTACTTAAATGCTAAGTTACAATATCTTGCTTTCTGTAAAGAAAAATAAATAACAGACACGAAACCAAAAATAAAAGATCGTATGACCTAATAAAAATCACAAATTAAAAAGGCAAAGATAAATTTACACCTAAATTGCTTCCTGCTTAGATGTTGCAGCACTGAGGACCTCCTACTTTGAAATACCTCATCTTTCTTGCAGCATTAAGCTCTGTGCTGAGTTTTCTGTTTAAAGTGATACTACAGTTCTGTTTAGTCTGCGCTAAACAAAACAAAGAAAAACACTTGCTTTGTAAATATAGGCAAATAATTCGCCTTACTTAAATTATTAAGGGGATTATTTAACCCTGGTTCAAATTATTATTAAATGATGCAATGAGACACTGAGTTGGAAAATTAGAGATTATTTTTTTTTTTAAAAACTTACAGATAATTTTGACAATACTGTGTGGAAAATAACAATCTGGAAAAAGACTAAAAGAAAGTTGTTTTCCATTGAACTAAGGTCAGAGGAAAATGTAGATGAACCACTTCAAGCAGAGGATTATCAGCGGGACGTGGTCATTTTTCTTCCTCACCATTTTTATGCTTTTCCAGTTTGTCATTTTGTACCCGACTTCACAGGAACTCAGTAGGGAATATGATCTGCTCTTGATGCAGAGTAAATATTAATGACAGCTCACAGCAGGAAAGAAAGAAAACTGATATTTTACTGTAGATCTCAAACCAACACAAAAAGATCAAGAACGCCATTTATTATTAGCAATTATATACAATATATGTGTGTGTGTGTGTGTGTTCTGATCTGGAGCTCTAATGTACTGAATCCAGTGAGCAGAGAACCTGCTTTACCTTCCTTTATCTCCTCAGGTGAGGAGATAAAGGAAGATCTACAGGTCAGACCTTTGCCCTACTTACTAAAAACTTCTCTCTGAAATGCGCAGTCTGTCCAGAAGAATAAAGACCCCATCCTCTACCCTCCTCCCCCTTTCATGTGTAAATAAAAAAAAAGGAACAAAATGGCCAGCTTTGGCCTCAGGTTTAGCTAATTTCACAGTTTTCCACAGTGGTTGAAGGGATTTATTATGTAGGGCTCGTTGTGAATGTGTGTACGGTGAGGTGAGCTGGGAGAATTTAAGCCTTTTCAACATCCTATCCATCTGGTGAGCAGAGAATGAACCGATTGAGGGAGACAGTTTCCTAGATGGTGTAAAAGACGGGTAATTAAAGTGAGGGACTTCTAGGAAGCCCGTGAGCGCTAACCAGGCCATTAAAGTTTTGGCTTTATGAATATAGCAGAGAAAAGAGGAGATGGTGTGTGAAAAATGGATGGAACAGAAGCTGTGGGATACTGGAACAACCTGAACGGAGGAATGGTTTGCTTTTAAAAAATATTTATGGCAAGTTGGGAAAAAAACAGATCTAGAGTTATGACCTTATAATTTGCAAACCAGGAACTATTTATTGGGTTGCTTTTGTGGATCTGCATCTTTATGAGTCATTCACCCTTTGCTTAGTTTTTAAAAAATTAGCTGCAGGGCAGTAAAACATTGGAGAAATTGTTTCCATAACAGGAATTCAATACGAAGGACTTTTCCTGACTCTTATCAATATGTAAAAAAGTTTGAAGATCAGAATTCTGTAGCTTTTAGCCACTAGGGGCGCTAGACCTATAACTTCGATAGACTAGATTAACTCTTTAACACCTGTAAAGTAACAGTCTGTCTGGTACTTTTTCTGTTTATTTATAAATAAATCTGTCAAAAAAAAAAAAACTATACCCGAAGTATTTTACCGCTTTCTTTAGGACAAGTATAACTTTTAACATCTCCAAAGAAACTGACATTTGTATATGTTATAAATACTTACATTGTGTGAAATAACCAAACAATCAAAGAACGGATTTGAATTTTAGCAAGTTTTTCCTTTATAAACACTAAACATGAACAGGTCCAAAAACTTTGAGATGACAGAAGTTTTATTTAAACTATAATGCATATTTACAAGCAGTTTTGTTTGCCTGAATCATTTCATTTAATTACCGCTGCTTGTAATAACCAGGCTTTTTTTTTTTTTTTTTTTTTTTTTTTTATACACTATGGTGTTTGGAGCAGCTTCTGTCCAACTAAAGACAGAGTCCAACTCCACACTCCTCACACATCCAAGGTATGCTACTTTTGCAGAGGGAGCATTGCTTCCTACTCTGGCTGCCCTCAGCCGTTTTTTAACATTTTTGTCTCCAAACCATCACAAAATGTACAAAACTCTGCCAAATTACAACTGAAACACTCCTGATCATCCATTGGTTCCCTCCCGATCGGCTCTTTTTTTCCCCCTACAAAAGCTCTGCACAGCATCGAAAGCATTGGAACTACCGTAATGTACCGTATATCAGCGCAAAGCTGACATTCTAACCTTTCAAAATCCATTGGAATTACATTGATACCACAAACAGTTGAAGAGTTTCGGTAAGTCAATGAACGCATGTCATTTTCCGTCGCCGGCGACAGCTCCGGTGCTAAAGGGTTAAGAAGTTCCTTGTGAAGAAAAGGCCAAATTCGCCCCTCAAGATTAAATCCTACATCAGAGAACCAGCAATCTTTCTGATCAGAAAGTGTCGTGTCTGCTTTGTTGTTGAACAAAACTTGTTGAGCTTCAATTAGTTTTTACAGCAGATATCATGAAAGTTGTTGTGGGACGTTACCATGGTGATGCGGCAAAGCTTGACTGGCTGAGCGTTGAAAGCCGGAAACTATCAGCTCCTCAGGCCTGCGGGAGGAAGTGCGCTCCATCCTTTCCTATCAACAAAGAAGAAGTTATTTCATTTCAAAATCAATGTTAGGATGAAAGGCATTTTAATAAAAGGATAAACTATCATAAGTTAAAATGGTTAAAGAAAAGTAGCATCAAACTCTGCTGACATCTTTGCTGTTAAATTGCCATCTTAGATCCATACAAACAGAAAATATACCCTGCAGAGGTTTGGTTAAATCAACACATCCAATGGGAAAAGAAACAAACACACATCTGGTCACACATCTGCGGAGACAATGTCAAGTTCCTCACACAATGTCTAATTTGAAACAGCCTGGAGGCGAGAAAGCTGTCAGAGAGAAAGAGAGGATAAAAAGCCAAATTTTAAATCTCTGCTTTTCCTGGAAAAAGAAGAACGCGGAAGCGTTGCTTCCAGGAATTGCTCGCGGCCAGGAGTCCTGTTGTGCACGCGTGCACATACACACCAGCTCGCATCCCGTCTCTGTGCTTCGAAAACATCCATAAATGTCATGAGTGAGATTTATGGCTCTGAGAAGGAGCAGCCAAAAGCTTTCCAAGGAAGACAGCTTGACTGCTGGGCCTGTGGTCTGACTGCAGCCTTTAGCTTGGACCAAGGAACAGCAACTCTTCGTAACTGCCACTAAAAACCAGCAGCAGCAAATACATTTTACACTTTCTCTACATGTATGGCAACTTCTTAAAATACCAGGACAAATATAGTAATTTTAATAAAAGAAACAATAACACAAACTGAACAGTGCCGATAGAGCTGCCTTCCTTCATTAGCTTTACTTAGAAACTGGCTCCACCAAGGCACAAGGCACTAACTGTGTACCCTGAGGGGTTTGAGGAAGAACAGTGTTCTGGCTCTTGTAGGAGTTATCAGTAGCAGCACTGTTAACATGTTGCTAAAGGCAAAGCGCAAAAAAAAAGGCCGCTTAACTCATTCTGGCGTCAAAGAGTCAATTTTAATGGTTGCGTTCCCAATTAACCTTTGCATTGAACTCTGATGCACCTTCACCTTCCTACAGTTTTGAGGATCCCATGGAAAAGCATTGGAGCGGTTTTATGTTTTGCCCTGGGGTTTACCTAAACAGCAGTAGCTGTCCTTATAAAATATGTTTTCAAAGCTTCATTCGTGTTCTTTTCAGGTTAATTTATGATTATAACAGTTGTTGTTTTTTTTTTTTTATTGCAGCCCCACTTAAGGATATGAAAGGTTTCTTTCTGTTCTGTATCACAAGCACCCTGTTAACTAGTTCAGATGACAAAAACATTTCACTGGGAAATTTACATGCTGTTTGCTATCTTAAGTCAATCTGTAAACAAGATGACTAACAAAGTGGATGGTAAAAGGAAAGTTTAGGCGATTTTTGTTTTGGAAAGATAAAATCAGTCCTATTTCCTTCAGCTACTCTTGATCCGTGTTGGTTGGAGTCTGAAGTGGGCTGCAGAAAATGGGAAAACAATGGGACACACCATCTAGCTTTCAAAAACAACGAGGATTTTCCCCGAGTGGCTCATCATATATTTCTCTTTAGATGTTTAGACACATTTTTACCAGTGGGTTAAATTTGCAAAGGGTGCTTTACAGCAAAATCATGCTACTATAGTCAAACAGCCTTGAAAAAAACATTCCGTCTGACTCGTGTTTTAGCATCTAAGTGGATTTGAAATATGAAAATGAAACCGTTGTGTAATACAGGAATCCCACATATTTAAAACGGCTGTTTAAATTAGCATTTTTAGGCTTCTTTAGCATTTCAGCTCTCTGTGGATTGATTATTAGAGCTGCTCAATACAAATCAAAAACAATATCCGATTTTTCATTTGAAAGGTGATATATGATTAAATGTTTTCTTTTTCATAAAGTAACACCAACCCCAACAGCAACAGATAAACATTAGAAATGGCTAAAAAATATATATACTGGTCAAAATAAAAGTATAATTATTGTACAACATAGCCAAAACAATATATCTGATATATTTAAAAAAAAAACTTTTTTTTTTAATTTTGGTTTATTGCATAACCATACATTTTATAATAATAATATTTATCATATATTTTTCGTACAAAATGCTGCCTCCCTACCTGTTGCTGAACAGGAAGGTTTCGTTACAATATTGACAGATTTCAATGTTAAAACGTTTTAGTAACATGTCTGATAAGCAACTGATTGAGCAGTTTTTGACTTTAATCTCTTAACTGTCTGGTTGTTAGAATTGAATTTCTGCTTGAAGAACAAGAATAAACAATCTATAGGAAAAAAAAACAACAAAACATGTTTATTGAAGAACTGAGCCTACATTTATTGCCATTTAGTCCAAAAAATAAAATAAAATTACATGCATGTTAGGTTAATAAAGGATTGTAATTCCTGCAAGGGACCTCAGGAGCTGCGCACCAGTCTTTCTGTAATGCTAACTAGCAGGAATGGAAACTGATTCGTTGCTTGTTCCACACTGCCAGCGCTCCAAAAACATACGAAAGTAGCTTGAGGTTTTAGATCTTGGTCTTAATTTATCAATTGAATTTAGTTTTTCTCCTTTGTTACGTAGCATAAAAATACCACTTGACTGAATTACCACTAGGTTACATGAAATCAGCAGAAGTAGGGCTAGAGTTCTTCAGAAAGAACCTAAACTCCTCATCATTTTCATGTACGGCATTTTCCATGCCACTATGAACTAGTGTGTAACGACACCAATGGCCACTGGAACAGCTGACAAAGCAAGCATAGCTACTTGCAAAAAGCAATGCCATTGGCAGATACGCTTCTAATCAGAAGAAGCATTAGGTTAATTACAAGATTTTTCACAAGAATAAAGAATGTACAATTTACAGCCTCAGATCTACAGCTACAACTTCTTGCTATTGTTAACAACCCCCTGCAACCTTTAGCAACTCATCAAAGTCGGGAAGTAGTATTTAAAACATTTGATAAAAATAACTCATATTAACTTCATCTGCTCCAGGTAAGTAGGCCTACCGCTGATACTAAATGACATTAGCATGATACAGTACAAACACCTACTCAATGATACAGGGTGTTGGTACTGAATTTGTTCAAATCTGACAGACCCATCCCTAAAGGGAAGGAGAAAGGAAGAAAGGACAAAGAAGGGAGGACAAAAGGGATGCAACAAGGTGTAAATAGATGGGATAGAGAGTCAAGAGTTAAAACATAATTGTTTGGACTAAAAATGCTAAAAATCTCATTTACATTTCTTTCAGACTGCATAAGGTTTTCAGAGCTTTCTGCTGAAGCCACAAATTAGCTCAGCTGCAAGTCTCTGACAACCTTTTTGTTGCTGCATAAGATGCTCAAATACTAATTTACAAATGTAAACCTTTGCACAAAAAGGTGGATTTGCAGAGAGAGAAAGAAAAGACAAACAGCCGGCTCAATCTGATACATCTTTGGCAACGGTCCAACGCCCTCACTGAGAGACAGACAGAAACACACATCAGAGACGGGGGTGGAACGCTGCCCAGATTCCCAAACATCCCCAGCGTTATGTATGGCATTATGTAAGTTCACAGAGAACGGCTCATTTGCTCCTTATCTACACAAACTACACCCAAAGAGAAACTCCACAGGGGGAGGGGGGGGGGGACAAGCAGTCTCATCTCAATTGGCAAACCTCACACAAGCCAGCTTCTTTCCATTTAACAACGCAAATCTGTTTTCTTCTGCACTCCATGTAGGATGGAGGAATGTTCTCTGTGGAGACTCAATTCCCTATTCACTGGAGTCTTACTGGTGCAAAGCCCCCTTCCTGGAAGCCAAAGAGAACCAATCCAACTTAATGTCAGCTCAACAGGAGCTCCCACGGTTTGGGTTAGCGGGAGGCTTCACGTTTGTACCTCCACTCAGAAGGAATAAGGCAGCTGACGTTACGTCACCGCCTTCATCCCCCTCGGTCCCAGTAAGACGTCACGACGTCAATCCCAAGCCTGTCACAAAAACAAAGTCCACCACTTGTTAATGTTGTTTATTTAAGAGATCTATTTATAGAGCTCTACAATGCTGTTCAGCCAAATTCTTTAGGTTACTGGAGAGTTGGAGCGGAGAAAATCCAAGCGGAGAAACAAAGAGCTCATTCTGCAGCAGTTGGATTCTGGAAGTGGGACTGTTGTCTTGCAAAGACGCCATATTTCACCCAACTGATCAGAGAAAGAAGACTTTCCACTGAACAAATAATAAGAAAGGTTAACAGAACTACACCTGAGAGGCTGTCCTATGAACGACAAACATGTATGCTGTCAATAAAGTCTGAATCTTTTTCCAGCAAGGCCTGGTTATTGGTATCAAGGTAGAACTCCCAAACCTGTTAATCATATTGTCACTATAGTTTGTTACCCTCATGAGGATATGTCAGAGAAAGTTATTTTTCCTCGCTGTAGTAATGTAAAAGTAATACAGTGTTGCTCCTCCCCCACCTGTTGAAGCACACTGGCACTCAGTTGGTTAAATAAAATGGGCTTCTATGGCAAAACAGAAACTGAGCTGTTTGGAAACATTTACGGTTGCGATAACGATGAAGGGTCATGGTGTGGAAGCTAAGGGTCTACTCACACTGTCAGTCCAAACTGAGATTGGTAAGGATTGGTAAAAAATAGAAATCCACACCAGGTATGCTTTAACTTTTATTGCACATATTGGGAATTGTTTTTTTATTTGGGCAGAGATGTTTCAGTGTTGCGTTGATGTAGAAGAGGAAGAAAAAAATAATAAAGAAGAAAGTCTGTGTAATTGGGCTTTTGTTGCTATTTTGGTGTTTTAACACGTAGTTGTGTGTCTGCAACTAATCAAAGTAGACCTGTGAGACATTTTCAAGTTATTTTGTTTTCATATTTGCACTTCTTTTATCACAATTGCTACTCTTAGGTTATATCCTCTTATATCCACAATAGTCCAGTGCACATTCACAAGGTTCTGAATAAACCATGCAGAGAATGGCAGTTGTAACCATTGTATCGTTTCAGGGTCCGTTCTAGAGTCCAGGATGGGTTCACACCATTCACAGCCCCTCCAGAAATCAAACTATGCTCCAGCATAAAAAAAATAAACAAAGTTTTGGTGTAAAAGCGCCATAAAGGAGCAGTCATTTTGTTGTACAGCTGACTCTACCTAAACAGAAAACCCAACTAATTCCACTACTAAGTATTCTTGTACACGTGAAAGAGACAGAATACTGAAAAGGTAAAACACTCTGTATAAATCCACGCAAAATCTACTATTAAATTTAGTTGATGTTTATTCCAGCCGTTTGGCAACAACAAAAGTAATATTATTGGAGCAGCTGTAGAAATATTTGTTTCTTATCATTTCTGTCATTAATGGCAACATTCAGGTCTAAGCCACTAATCAACAAGCTTTCAATCAATTCAGGCTGTTGCTCATGGTGCTATTTAAAGCAAACTGAACTTCAAATCCACACTACTTCAACACATTGATTCACACAGTGCACCACTGACATGCAAACAAGCACAAAGCTCAGAAAATATTTACCTGGTAGTTTGAGTGACGTAAAAAGTAGTCAGGGCATCCTGCTAAAGCCATGATGTTTGCTTTGTGCTCCCTCTTATAGGGAACCCTCTGGTCTCACCAAGCACCCTGCACATGGAGGAGGAGCACAACAAACAAATGAGACAAAGCAAACCTAATCTGACAGGATAATGATTAGACAGAGAGAGGAAAGAAAAAAAAAAGTTCAGAAAGGAAGATGTCAGAGATCCTTCTAACCCAACCAGCTGTGCAGAAGATATTACTTAGTGAAACCTGTATCCAGTATCTAAAAACCTACACTCTTCTAACTTTACGAAACAAGAAGGAATTACATCTGTGAATGAATGCATTGAGGTGCATGTACACACTGATTGTAGAGCAAACAAAGCCATTGTGTTCAACACACACACACTTATATACACACCAGTCAGTCCCCAAACAAAGCCCTGAGCTTAAGACTAAATAAGAAACCTTCTTCAAGCTGGCAACACATGACCACACACCACCTGCAGCCTGTTAAGGAAACCATGGGGGGGGGGGGGGCATTCAGCTAGGTGGTTAGAACAAAAAACTACTCCCTAACGTTTGTTTTAATTTTCATTCTCGCCCTTAACAAGAAACAGTTTAATTGCTGCCCCTGATATTTATGTTCATTAGGCATCAACAGGTTATGATTTTAAAAAGCTTTCCAAAAAATCATTGTTCCTACAGTGTAAAGTAATTAATGAAAAGAAAAAGAAAGTACCAGAGTCTTGTAGATGTTTTGCTAGCTCCACCCATTCCATCTGTCCCTGCAGACTGCTAGTCAGTTGGCTAAAAGAAGGTCACCAAACATTTCCCATCCCTTAAAAAAACTGCTTTGAAATTCTACTAAAATTTGCACCGCTTTAAACTAAGTTTGCTCACCGAAACCTGGCTACCAGAGTACATAGCCTGACTAATTTACTAGCCAACATGGCTACTTTACCTGTTACATTCAGGAAAAGTTGCTATATTCTGTGCTTAAAAACTACTACCACATCTGTCCGGTATTATTGCATGTTTTTCTTTACAACTATTCATTTAAAAAGAATAAGAGTACTTGTTGATAAAAAAACAATGAAGCATGCTAAATACCTTTGATGAAATCTAACAACTAGGGTTATCTCATACAGAACTATGCGTAATACCCACCTAAAAGGCAACAGATGTTATACGTTTGGAATCCTTAATCACCATGAAAACCAACCCAACTCCCTGCTGTAAAATCTCCCCATCCGCATGGCTGAGTTCATAGAAAGCTGCGATCACAATCAGGAGCTCTTCAGCCTTGTTATGTTCACTGAAACCAGCCCATCTGCATGCTCCATCGCAGGGCAGCTTGCAGCTCATGCAGAAAGCTATGCATCAATCTACACAGGAACACTAAAGTTTGCATTCCTCTAAGCCAGCTCTGACTGATTTCCCTATACTTTCCCTCTCAGTGCCTCTCCATTGTACAGGTCAGGACATTATATAACAGATATCAGATGGTTCAAACAATAACTCTTCCACCTCCTCCTCCACCTCCTCCTCCACAACCGCCTCCACCTACTCCTTTCACCCCACTAATTACTGTTTCCACAGGGGCTCTGCTATCTTTAGGTCGCTCTCGCTGACTGAGAATGCATGTCCAAATGTGTATGCACAGTTGGACACACATTGAAAAAGACACCCTCTCCAGTACTGATAATTGCATCCCTCCCCCATTTCCCCCCCTTTTCACTTACAACCAGTTTTCGAGTCTCACATGTTCTTCCTCCACAGGATCAGGCTGTTCACACCAATCAAATAGCTGGCCAAAAGGGCAAGTCCTGCTGATTGTATGTGCAAGTCTAATAAGCCTGAACGCTAAGCCGAAGCCCTGAGTGCATGACATTTAGTGACATTTGTAGATCCTCCTGCAGAGAAAGGGAATAATTCAGCTTTACTACTGATACTGGAACACCTAGAGATTTAAAGGACTTTGAAGCAACATTATATTGACACACTTGCTGGAGTGTTTATCCCCAGTCCTTAAAATTTGCTGTATTTGTACCAAAACTGCTTTGAAAAATCTGATCAGAAATGTGTTTTTTTTCCATGCAGCAGCAGTGAAGGATGAAGATTTTAAAACATGAACCCACAACTAGGAGAAATCATCAACACACAGCTAGCAAATCTTCCTCCATGGAGTAGCTCCCAAACATGCAGCTGGTTCATATAAACGCCTTGTCTATTTAAGTGGAAGGGTTGCGGATGAAATAAGCATTGCACCCCTTATTGACAACGATATATATAACATTAAGCCTCACTTACTGAGTGCAAACTCTTAACAATATTACCAAAACTTTTAGTTTTTCAATCAGCAAAACCAAGTCTTAACGCTAAATTATTCAAAGTGCAAAATAAATAAAAATGAAACACTTCGTTTTTATTTCCTTCAAAGGGCGATCCAAAAGTATTCGTACGTTCTGTTATAGTTAAGAAAGAATATCTGTAAAAATGTATCTTACTGTTAGACCGTGAGTAAACGCGACTATAGCTCCACTGCACGCCCCTGAATGGTTGCCTCAGACTGACAGAAAACGCGTTCCTGTGTATAAATTAGTTCCTAAACAAATACACAAAACGCTTACGGTTATGAAAGGGCAGCGTGCGGTTCGAGCTCGTGTCCAGGACCCCCGTTTATACGCTTCAACTTTCCTCCTCTGAATCTCTGCAAAAACTGCTTTCCCCCCCACCCCCCCAAAAAAAAACCTTGTCCACCGCCGTGTTCACCTTGTCCCCCGAAGCGCTGCCCTTGCGCACGTACGAACCGCACATACACACGTTCACTCTCTCTATTACTCGGGCACGCGCACACACAGGCATATACACGTTCAGCCCACTCCACGCTCCCACTCCCCCCCACCCCTTCTCCACCACCCCTCGCCGTGTTTCGACCAGCTGACTCTCCTTCGGTCTCGCCCCTCACCCCCACGCGCGCACGCGCGCGCAAGAGGAAGCCTCTCTCTCTTCCAGCTCCGCCCTCCTCGCTGCACTGTAAAAAATATCTAACTTATGTGCAACAAGCTGCAGGTCAGTGAAGATAACAATCCAAACCCCAAAGAGGCAAAACATCCATGATGTTCTTCCAAGACGAAAAAGAAGACCAAAAGTGGCTGAAATATGAATATATATCTTGTGTGTGTTTACATCCTCCATTTTCATTCTGTTTTTCAAGTGCAATTCTAATTGTTTTTGAAATTTAATGGAAATTCTGCAACTCTGAAATTTTGCTTTTGCAAAATTAGCAGATTATCGACATATTTGTGCACAGATTTGTAATGCAAAGGCAACTAATATGACCTAAGTTTAAAGTGTCAAACGTTTTTCCATCACTGTTAAAAAAAAAGATGTAGAGAATAAAAATAAAAAACTGGTTCACGGGACCTATCATTTATGGTTTCTGTGCCTGCACATGTCATCATTTATCAGGAATTTATTCAGTATTATGTCTCTGCTAAAGGGACCTTTCTGCATGGAGTTTGCATGTTCTCCTCGTGGATGCAGGGTTCTCTCCGCGTACTCCGGCTTCCTCCCACAGTCCAAAAAACATGACTGTTAGGTTAATTGTCCCTGGGTGTGAGTGTGTGAGTGCATAGTTGTACGTCCTTGTGTGTCTATGTGTTGCCCTGCCCTGCCTGGCGCAAACTGCCATTAGTCTGCCGGAGAAAGGCACCAGCAGAACCACGACCCAGGCGGGAGAAGATGGATGGATGGTATCACATCACTGGTGCCACCACCTGGTTTGGAAGAGAACTGCTTTTTCCAGAGGTGGTGAATTATTTCCACATGGGACTGCTGTGAACATGGCACCACTGACCCCCCTCTAGAATTGCCTCTGAACAATCTGAATTTAGTTCACATTGGCTTAAAACTTTTGCTTTAGCCCCAATGAACATAAACAATAGTTCATTTAAATTGGGACCTTGTTTCAATTCCCAACTTTTCCTCAGACAAAATCTTTAAATCTGCCTCATAGGGACCTCTATAGGTTAAAGTGTAATTACTGCGGCTGAACAGCACATGTCTACATAGCTCAGTACTAGCTACGTCACAACCCTGCATCCAGGTATACCAGTTACCTAATAATATTAACAAAAACACAGTTCAACATGGTATCCAGATTTCCAGATACAAATGGAACCATAAGACCATATGATTCAGACATGCATCATCACCATGGAAGGCATGGAGTTAAAAGTGTGGGCATACCATTAGCCTGTTATTACTTGTTAATAGGGATAGCGCTTTAGCTTGGGTACTTAGATTATTAACTCATGTCAAATTCACTGTCACTTTCCCTTGTCCACTTATCACTTTGCGAATTCTCATACTCAGCTGTGTCTCAGAAGTCAACAGGACCAATTTTGGTGAAAATTTTCCTTATTTTAACCGGGGTTTATTCTTTTACATCAGTTTACTTCCACTTTAATGAACCATGTTGTGCACATATAGGCCTAAAAGGAGTAAGGATTTGTCTTATCTCGATCAGCTAGGTAGCTACTATAAATCTTTTGCCTTTGATGAAATCCACTGCAAATGCATGTGGTTGTTTGGTGCAGGTCTAAAAATCTCTGTGTATAAGCAATAGAACTAAACCAGTCCACTACTGATCCCATGATCCCGAAATCAGTTTATATTATGATTTTCTGTTTCAAACGAGGGCTAATAATTAACTGAGCAAGTCCAGACGCAAGTCAGTTATCTGGGGTCATATTTTAGTGATTTTCACTAGTGCTGTGTGTCATTTATTTAATAAACTTTTGCTAATGGTTAACCTGGCTGATTACAAGAAAGAAATATTAAGTAGTAAAAGGATTTGGCATTTTTGTTTAACAGTCTATAGAATCGATGACTGGTATAAAAATAAAAAAAGTTCTATCCAATTTTCATTTGGTACTACTTAAATATTGTTAAGTATCCTCATCTCATAAAACCTATGATCAAAGAGAACTAATACATTTATTAAAACAGAAGTTGGCATTTTTTTTTAGATGACTCATGATTGTTTTTAATCTCTTTTCTTTACCAGTCCTCACTTTATAATCATCTATCCCTCACCAGCTGCCTTCACTGCATAAAATATGTGCCTAAAAGATGATAAGAGCTAAATCTGAGGTGAAAGGTACACGGTATGAGATAAATTATCCTTTCATCCAGCTATTTTATTTCACTTAACAAGATTACTTGAATTAAGATTTCAGTGCTAAGTTTGACACTTAATATAAGCAATGACCTCATAAAACAAGATAAAACATCTAACACTTCTAAATATAAGGTTGTTTTTTTGGGAAATCTTGGTAAGAACCTAATAATTTGCAATTTAAAAACAGGTTTTATCAGCACACAGATTAGCTAAATCTCTCACAGACTATTTTTATACTAGAACATGTCTTACAGCAAATAGACTAGATGGACAATTTGTTTGAAAGTTGTTATTTATAATTTGACACATGATGAAGTTTTTTTCAGCACATGGCTTTTTATGAATACACCTCTCTCAACACAGAGCCAACAGAGTGACAGAAAAGACAGGTCAGTAAAATACTTCATCTTACAAGAAAGCAGACTCACTATTAAGTAAGATACAAAAGCCTGCCAAATATTAGACATATATGTACACATGCATGATCCAAAGCCACTTTGTAAATGGGTCAAAGGTACAAGGCTGTTTTAAAAAGGAGTGAGGCCTATATCTAGGCCTTTGTTTATAAAAGCAAGACATATGGACCCGTAGAAAAATCACACGGGTGTGCTTATACTCAGATACAGAACTTGGCAGAACATCTCTGACATCTGTAGCAGTTCTCTCCCAGTTGGAGTCATTGCGGTACAGATTGCAATTCGTTATCAGACTGAACCGTTCAAGCTGTGTGTTGTGGTCTTTTTTTAGGTCCAATTGGACTCAGTTTAGCCCTCTGTTCAAGGCATCTTGTGGAAAGTATCTTCCCTCGCAGAAGGTAATGTTTGGCTGTGCAATTAGCAAACTCAATCCAGTCCAGAGTCTACTCTGAAAGAGTTTAAGATAAGAAGATCTATACGGTTAAGAAATTGAGCTTAAAGAGGTCAAAGGTGATAAGTGGCTGAAGATTTAAGCACATGTATTTAGGGATTGACATGTAGATTGAAAGCATAAGGTGACAGAAAACTGTGCCAAAAGTTAGTGGGACTAACGAGATACAACTTCCTTTTGGATATTATCAATGAAAGTCTCACAAAAAGATTAACTATTGCAAATTATTACTACTAAAAATGTACATATGTGCCTTGTGAATAGCAATAATCCAGCAATCCTATACTTAATCTCTTGCTATGCTATGCAAACACTCTATCTGCGCTAAAGACTGGAGTGGCAAACTAACTTATTTGTGCAGTAGTATAGCTAATAAATAGGTGACCACTTGTAGTAGACTACATATAAACTACATATAGAACATTCATTTTTGCTCTTAAGATAATAAGAGCATCACTATGCTTTGGAAAAGAAAGCAACTCGCTTAATCTATATGCAGCAGCAGTTTGTGAACTCAACCTCTTTTAACCAAGTACACATTATGGAAGGGTGGAAAACTATGAATGATGTGCACCAATTCTGACCAAGAGATTTAAATTTAACTTTTTTTTAATCTTTGCACATTTTCGATACGTTTTGCAGGGAACATGACGAGCTATATACATAGTGACAGTGATTTCAGGGTCAAATAAGTTGTTATTGTGATACTTTTTATAAGAATTGTCTTGAAAGCTGTAGGCAGCTGATAGAATTAGTTTATGTCATGAGTTTCTGGCTTTCCTGCGGATCATTGATTACAGTAACTGAGGTGTACTCTCTTGAAGATTTTTATCGTGGACGATGCAAAAACATTGAAATGTCTAAGCTTTTTGGTTGTGGACCCCAAGCAGGATTCTTTGTGGCTGTCAATTATCATGCAAACATGCTACATAAAGATCTTATATTGGTTGTTATGTCTATAAGATTTTGCTTCCATCAAAGACAAATTTCTGAATGAATGAAGAGAATTTCTTCTCATGAAAGCACAACTAATTTAACTCTGGAAAGCTTAGGTGGTGACAAAACCCTGCACCTGTTCTGCACCTCTAATCAGTAACATAAAACTGCTGACCACATGCCTGCATACACACATAGTCACATGTGTTGCAACATGTTTAGTGGAGGTTAAGGCAGTCAACTGGATAACTGAAGCTTAAACCTCAGAGGGTTATCTCAAGAAGATTTACTCTGGGTTTAAGATTTTTGAGCCTTAACTGCTTTTGACTTTGACTTTCCGGACACATTTCCCATTAGTGTTAAGATCTTTTATTGATATATATTGAGAGGAGATATTTAAACATTGTGTACAAATGGAAAATGCCTCGTTTCTTCTCAAATAAGGTTACACCTTTCCTGTGTTATTGCAGGTAGGCTTGTAATATTAACTTCTACTTTAAGCACCCAGAAGAGAGGAGAGTTTTCAGCTTTCTTTAAATTCATGAGTTTGCATACCTTGACTTTGTATTCTATAGAATTGTAATTGCATTACTTGATGCAATACTTTCTTTCACTTTTTACCAGTATTTTTTCACAATAGATAGCTGTAACTGTTTTTTTTTGTGCCCTCACAGACTTGTTCAAACTGAATCAAGGTTGTAGGTCGTCTTCTTGTCTTCTTTTTTCAGCTCTGCTAACAAGTGTTTGACAGTTTGGCTTTAAGATCAGGAATTTGTGATAGCCAATCCTTAATATTGCGTTTGTTGTCCTCTGGCCTCTTTTTAAGTAATCTGGGTTTTAGGGTCAGATTATGGGCATTGTCTGTCTTGATAATCCATCTGTACCCAATCTTTAATTTCTTGACTTAAAGTTTTCCATATTATTTTGTTTCTTCAAATAACATTTTCTTGGGCAAAAAATCACCCCAACGTGATGCTGCCAACCCCGTAGTACACAGTTTCGGTTGATGTTCTCTAGCTGGTACATTTGTCTTCACTTTTTTTTACATGTCAAATCTATAGCCTCTTTACCACTGAAATTAGCGCGTTAACGTGAGTTTTTCAAACGCGAGTTGACCTGCTAACAATCTTCATTTGGCCCCTTTCCCATTGCCAAAGAGAGCTGGTTCTGATCCCCCGCTAACAAGCTGTTTGGCCCCTGTCCCCCCACAGCAGTCTGGTAACACCATCACGCTAGGTTAGCATTGATGTCATCAGTGCGACAGAAATCAGGAAAGTAAACAATGGAGAGCAACATGAAAGGGAGCCTGGGCGTGGTAAGTGTTCTCTATTGTTAAGCTCTTTTGTCCATCCAAATCTCTGTTGCCAGTGCTGTAAAATGTTTTGCTTTGGAATATCAGACATCCATCCATCCATTGTCTTTACACCCTTGTCCCTAATGGGGTCGGGAGTGTTGCTGGTGCCTATATCCAGCTGCGTTTCAGGCGAGAGGCAGGGTACACCCTGGACAGGTCGCCGGTCTGTCGCAGGGCAGTATATCAGACATGACTGATGCAATGTTGTGATGTATGCTTGTTGTGCTCGATGGTATCACGTAAATTAACGTGTTGACCCGGGTCTAATGTTCCCACCATATGCCAATTGGAGCCGAGCTGTTTGAAGGTGGTTTTAACCAGGGTTGCTTGCCAAGTTGTTTGACAAAGATTAGTGTTCCCTATACCACTAAAAGCTGATTGTGTCGTGATGGGTTTACTTTTTAATTGGCGAACCCACATACAGAACACCAGGACGAAGAGCTCTTTAGGTTAAATAGTTTATTAAAGAGAGAAAGTGAAGTGGAGGTTCGGGCCAGGTCCGGAAAGCGAGGTTTCGGTCCAAAGAGACAGCCACTAAGGAGAGAGAGCTGGTGAGTTCTTGGTCAGTGGGAAAACAGAGT
>JAUZNJ010069212.1:0-26038 GCA_034780135.1 Jordanella pulchra
TCGGTTAAAAAAAAAAAAAAAAAAAAAAAAGCCTCAGAAAGACCACCGAGCATGCCCACTGCAGATACATTTACAGACTTATTACAATTATTTTGCAATGTTGATTAAAAAAAAAATCCTCCAACGTAACATTTAAGAAACATTTGGTTTAAAAAGTAAAAACATAAAATGACATAAAAACCCAGAACATCAGTCATTGACAAATACTGTTGAAATATTGGAAATGTGTTTAAGAGTCATATCACCAACATATAATTAAATTATATCGAGATCCTGCTCTAATATGACCAACATGTGCCAAGGTTTAAGTCAAGTTGTATTTATTTTGTCTTCATTACAATGTCTGCAGAAATAACACATAGACACCCCGTTAATCAACTTGTATTTAAATGTTTCTGTTTATACTTAGTGGAAAATGTAGCACACAAGATGTCAAACTTTACAGAGTAGATACAGCAACTTTAATAAAACCTGCAATGGTTTTATTTTTCTTCACTGACAATCAGCAGCCTTGAGTTTGCAACAAATCTTACTTCTACTTATCTCCAGATAGCTCAAACAATCCCACACTTTAGAGTTTGAGGTCTTAGAGAAAGCTTTTGAATGGAGCTCATTTGATTGTATGATTTGATCTTTATAAATAAACATACATTCACGTCAACTGATTATTATAGTTGATTAAATCAATGTTGTTTCTTATTTTATGGTTTTATTGCAATATCTCATTATTACAGACCAGTGGCAGCACCAGAGATTATGAGTGTTTACATAAAATTTATTTTAAAAACACATAGAAATGTTCATTTTCTTTAAAATCCACACAGAAAATACGGAAGAGACTAAAGATCCAAGTGCTTGTGATCTAAAGGACCTTTTAAACGTGTTTAGCTACTTTGAATGTGTTGGTTCTCACTGAAACAAACACCAGATATTTTTCACATCGTGATACAAAAACAGCTAAAGCTCCCAGGTATGTTTCCTACTGTTTTTTTTATCACACCCGGAGCGTTTAAGTTGAACTGTTGCTCAGATAAAAGTCTCTCTGCTCTTTGTCCCTCATGATGAGGCTTTTGATGCTTAAATCTCCATCTTACTTCTTCAGCCAACTTTTAAGCTTTCAGGTTATCACTCACCGGGCTTCCCTCACTGTTTGGCTCCATAGATGTTCTGAAATTGGTCGGACTACAGGGTACACTGTTCATTGACCCAAACTCTCACATTAAATACACCAATTAGGACCTTTAATTTAAACTTACTTTTATATCTTTATATCTGTTGTTGAAGTATCAACATTTCCAACAGGTGTTTTGACAAAATGCAAAACGGTCCAACTTACTTTGCAGCCTGTTCATATGAGACAGACATGTTTTGTTTTTATTAAACTCATACATTAGCTGTTGGGTAAGGCTCTTAGTGGAACCAGTGCCATGACAATAGTGGCGTAAACAGCAGGAAGTCACCTCAGGGTAGATGCCTCCTGTGAGAAACCTATATCTACCCGGCCCTCCAGAGAAAACAGAAGTGAAATGCAGTGTGCACCAATGTGCTTTGAAGAGAGTCTAAGAAGAAAAACAGACTTTGTTTCATAGCGCTCCCCTTTAAATACCTACTAGCCTCTTTGTTGCCTGTTTAGAGTTAGTTACGCAAACATTTTTAAAAAGAAATGTTAAGGTTAGTTACGCAAACATTTTTAATAAGAACATTAAACATCCTGTGCTAAGTTAGAAAGATAAGCAAGAGAAGGGCAGTTTCCATATGTCTGGAAGGCCTTTCCAAGGTCATCTAGGAAGTTTTACCTTCAACATTTCTATATATTTACATGTTATAACGATGTTGAGTTTTTTACAAGCTGTTGCCTCTTTTTAAAATGATCTTCTGTTCTTTTAAATACATACATCATGCAAGACTGTTTAAAAACCATCATGAGCTTATTTTGAATCGGCTGAGGATCCTTCCTGTTTGGGTTGGCTTTGTTTTTACCTCTGTGTTTGGGTGTGTCTCAATAAACCTACACCATTAGCATGTTGAGTTTAATGTAACTGGTTAAACAGCCTGAACCAGTGAGTACTGGGACTCTGGCTTTTTACACACCCCCACATGTCATGGTATGACTGTGTGACTCAAGCAGATGTATGCATATCTGGCATGCTTTGCTCCTATGGGAGAAACAGAGTATGAACAGGTGTGTTTTAGAAAGATTTCACAGCAGAAAATGCTTTTTCCCTAGCAGAAAACGAAAAAAAAAATAGAGTAAGCGGAAGAAAGTAGCTGGGGGGAAATCCTCTGTGAGACAGATCAAGGATTGAAGAACCACCCAAACTTTCTGAACCGCCCAATCAAGCTGCACTGTTGGAACTGGATCCCTCCCATGCTCACCACCTGAGAGCAAAGAAACACAGCTGTGCCTCAGAGGCTCAAACGACTGAGAAAGAAAGAGAGAAGGAACCAAAGAGCTGGTAAGAGGAAGAACTGGGACTGTGAAGGCAGTTAAACATGTTGGACAAATGAAAAAAAAAAAAAAGAAGACATGTAAGACTGTGAAAAAGCTTTTAGAAACTTGAGCGAGAATTTAGCCGAGAGACTGGAGAGAAGAATCTGAATCCTCAGGAGATCTTCGTATCTGTAACAACAAGATTATGAGCTCACTGTTGCTTGATTGAATGAACTCAACATAAAGAGAAGATACCAGAAGAGGAAACTGGACACCAACATGTGGACAAAAGGAAAAAGAATTTGAAGACAGGATTTTGAACTGCTTGTCTTTTTTGAACATTTTTTTTTTTTTTTTGCTGTGGGATTTACTGTTGAACCATGTAGCGCCTGTTTTCCAGCTCTGAAGAGGGCGTCATTTTAATTATTGACTTTTGAGAGCAGATTGATTTTCAGCACCTTGTGTTGCCGATGATACAGACATGTCTGCAGAAGATGTAAGATGCATTAACAGCCTTAAAGCTGAAAGCGGTACCTCCGATCCGAGTGATAGCCAATCTCCCAAGAAGGGCTCAGACCAGGTAGTTCCCAACCAGAACCAAAGCCAGGATGGGATCGTCCTGGATCGCATTGCCTCTCTGTCACTGGACACATTTGACCGCAGTGACTTCAAAGGGAGATTTTCAAAGATCAGGTCTAGGTCCAGAAACAGGAAAGGGATCCTTCCAGGTAGGTGATGCCTTGGATATGATGGCTATTGTTTTTTGTTCTGTGTCGAAGTGCTGCTGTACCCTGGTATCAACCCTCATGTTTCAATGTAAAGTCTTCTCTGGAGATTGTTTTTAAAGGCTGGAAACAAACTGCTTCAGCAGACAACTGAAATAGTGATCCCCAACAAACTCAACATGGAATGTGCATTTGCAGGTTTTTCTGCAAAGAATGTGAAGAAGTCACTGATCTAACTATTCAGACCCTTTCTGTCTCTACCTGTCAGTTTAAGACCTAAGGGTTAGCAAGTCTTTCTTATAGCTTTTCTGTTCCCTTTGAAAAATGATATCATTGTTGTTTTGAGAAAACAGGGGGGGGTGTAGCCTGTTCCAACGTGTCCAATATATACTAGATAGGTTGACATTCATTTCAGTAGTGATTACGCTAGTAATTTTGTTCCCTTGTAAGAATAATTCAAGTTTCAAATGAAGAGTAAAAATGTGATATTCAGTTAAAAGTAGAAGAGGAAATTTGGTATGAAGTAATGTCCGTCCAGCAGAGCACCACCTGCACAAGTATCTTTTTCAGAAAGAAATTAACAGCATCTTCTAAGTAGTTGAACAGGGAGGTTAAAAAGGTCAAATTCTTAACACAAGAAATGTTATGAATTGCATATTGTTGTGCTTCTCCGCTGCGATAGTTTAGACCCCGAGGCTTTGATGTGAAGAATGCCAGGCATGAAAACCCCTCTCACTCAGACAATCTGTGCAACAGTGACCTGTTGGATCAACCCAGCTGTGTCAGGGAGACACTACTGTGTGAACCCTGAACCCCAGACACTCCTTCTGGGCTTGTGTGTAGCTGTTTACTTTCACATTGCTGTGAGGTTAGAGTGAATATTGCTAAGTAGTTAAAATCCACAAGTGGATAACCGGTCGAGGGGGGAAACCATGAATGTTTAAAGACATTACAATAAGTTTCCATTTCTCAACTTAGATATGTAATTAATACCACAAATAACTTTCCCTGCTATGAAAATCTTATTCCAGTCCTATCCTATACAGACGCTCTGTCTGCACTGATGAAGATTCATTCTGGAGTTGTCCTAGCCTTTTTTAACTATTTCAGCCATTAATTATTAGGCATCTTTTAGGTGCCAAACCAGTCTATACACAGTTCCCAGGCAGAAATGGAGGTGCTATAGGTTCAGTTTGGTAAACCACAATCATTATGGCTTCCTGACACGAACATTAACTATGTTGATATTTTTGACCAATATGCCAGGGAACAATACATCCACAAAATCAACCGTTAAAAATGTTGTAGACATACTGCCACCGAAGTGTTACTATTACATAGATAATTACATTTTTACAACTACATTCAGCACTCAACTCCTTCCTTTGTGGTCTTTCAAATTTTTTGAGTTTTTTGGATGTAGCGAAAACCGACAAATGGTCTGCATGGTTGGAACATCCTTTCCCCCCAACATAAAATATCCACTGGAAGCTTTGTTTAAATCAAAATAACAAGTTCTTTGTACTTAAACTTACTAAAGTGATTCTGCATCATGGCAGTTAGCAACAGGGTGAATCTGGCTATGCGTGTCACATTGGAACTGAATGTATTGAACTTTCTATCATCCAGGCAGATATATGTGTGCATTTTCGATCCCTAACTAGTCCTAGTAGTTCTAGTCCTTCCTAACTGTCAGTCCTACCAACTACTACTCCCATTGGGGGTGCCATTGAAGTTTGAGGACTCAGATCTTCACCCATCGCAACAGTGCAGAATTGAATCAGAAGTGAATTAGACCAAAAGAGGATCCATCTACAATTGTTTCACAGCGATTTCAAAGTCAAGGACGCTAAACTTAAGGCAGAAGAAAAGGTAGAATGGTTTTAAAATGAGCTACAGTGAAGAGAAAAGAAAAAAAGGAGAGCTCCGACTGAGATTGAAGTTAGCTGTTCAGAACATAATTTATTGCAGTTTTTGTATACGTTAAGCTGTAAAACTGAATTAAAACCACTTCTAACTGTGGAAGAGTTTGTAATAATCTCCAGACATTTCACATTTAAAGCCTGTGAGGTGTGTCTCGTAGCAACAGTATCCACAAACTCATAGCAGCTACTGCTGCAGCACCTCTGCTCCATTCAAATTTAAAACAGGTGAATGATTTACAATCCTGGGCGTTTGTAACCACTTCAGTCTGTATCCCAGAACATAAACACATAAAAATATCCTACCTTGAGCAGTTAAGCTCCTCTAAAAATAATTTCACTTTCTCTATGTTTCCGAATTTGTGGAAACACAGAAAGAGAAAGTCTGCACATCCTTTTAATAAATATTCCCACTAGTCTTGGCAGATTGCATCAGCATCTTTTGATGTGAACTGTGTAAAACTATGTGATAGTTATTAAGCATGGCTGACTATCTCTAGATGTTGACTGCAAATAATATACAACACCTATAGTTAAATTCGATGGTCATCAAAATATGAATGCAGATCATTTAAATGGAAGTAAAAAATGACTCAAGTAAAAAGGCTGGGGTAATGTTTTGGATCCTTCCACCATAAAGATCCATGTGAAGTCCCATGCTAAATGTCTTATCCCCTAGCAGATCCTCTTGGTAGATTATTACAAGCTTTTTATCTAACTTAGTCCTTAGCTCCTGCAGTGGAAATGCAAGCATGAGAAAAGCAAGTTCCTGAAAAGGTTCCTGCAGTGAAAAATCACCTTCAGACACATAAACATTAGGCCTGCAAACAGGCCAAAGGGCCTCTTGCAGTAACCCAGAAAGAAAAACAATGAATCCTTCTTTAATTTGAAGTTGAGTGAATATGGGTCTGTGTGTTTGCCTGTGTGTTGAGAGGAATCACATTCCAGCAGCTGGCATGCCCAGGCCTCTGCTCAGAATGTGAGGAATCCCATGGCTTCACAAGGGTGTGTGCTTTTTTGTTTAATGATTTTCTTTTCTAACCCAAAATTGTAGGTGTAGCTGTTACTAGCTACGTGTGAATTTTCCCTATTCTCATAGTTGGCTATGAATTTGAATAGATTTTCCTATCTTGGATTGCCCTGGGTGAACTCCGAGTACTTCCCATTTGCACTTTTCCCTGTACGAACAAATATTGGCTACATCTAGTACAGCAAATGATTTTCATTTTAATTCAGACATCTTACCTTTATGACAAGACATCTCAAAGTCACATTCAATTTCTTCTTGGACAAATAGTAATTGTCAATATGCTCATTCTTACAACTAATAATACAGAGTCTGAAAATATGCAAGTCGGCTTAACTAGTTACTCTAAACATCCTTAAATTATTAGTGTGTTTATTTTCATTGTTGTTTGTCCTATATATCCTCATATTTGCCCTGTGATGAACAAGCAACCCTCATTGCTTTCAACAAAACGAGATGTATATAAACAACTATTGGTAACAATTGGTTGCCAAAGATGAGGGTTTACTTCAGTAAATTCTAACAATCTCTGAGCGTAGCTGATGTTAAGGTACATCACTACAATAACACAACAATGCTGTTGGCTCATAGTATTTCCTCATTATCTGTAGCATAAACATAATTTTTTAAACCAGATTCAGTTTGCAGAGGTTCTCTGCTGTAGCCTTCGTCCTTAGAGATCAGGTTCTAATTGTCTTTAAATGTAAATCAGGCCATCCTGTACTACATAACTCTCCTGTGAGTAGCGGCTTTCATGATACTCTTGTCTTATATACGTTCTCCTCTCCCTCCCCTCACATACCCTGTCCTCCCTCCCATCACCGTTTACATATCCTGTGGCATTTCTGCAGGTAATCTGAGGAAGTACACGATGACCGGCATTATCTGCCACAAATACATTCAGCTAGCAAGACTTTTGGAGGAAAACAGGAAGGCCCAAAAAAGTATGGCAACATTGCTCAGTATTATAATTTAAGCTTGCAGCCTTTATGTGTCATAGCTAAAATGGTTGATTTGGAGATTTCATTGTTAAAGAACATCTCACATACTGCAGCTTTACTTCCACCCACATATTATATTTTAAAAATGCATGTTATGGAGGCAATGCCCGGTGGACTAGGGGCTGTGTGAGGGGGTGAAGGAGTGCGATTTCGGCTGTGATTGACAGATGATTTAGCAGCAGCTTAAAACACAGAAACTGATCACCAGGATGATAGTTCTAAGACAGAGACAGCGGATTTCTCTCTACCGTCTTCACCAGAGGCAAAGGGTAGATAAAGGTTTTGTGTTTAGCTGAACTGGTTTGAGCTACTGGCTCTAGAGATTGTCAAACAACAGTGAAGTTGGTTTTGAGTTGGGTATTAAATATTTTAGCTGCATCATTTTATTTTTTGAGTTGAGATACCGTCTACTGACAGGTGCTGCTGTCTGGCTGCTCCCTCCTTCCAAAAATGTTGGTTTGTAGGGACTTTTAATTCTCATTCGAACCAAACACTGATAACAAACATTCTTAACTCTCATGTCTTGTGACCCAATGGCCGAAAATTAATGTCAAATTATTTAAACTGGAAAGACCAGACGCCATGCTTTATGTCCAATTTTACTGCATTTCAATGTTCTGATAATTTTTCTATTGAAAATAGATGTTTTTTTCTCCAGTAGCGTTTAGGTAATGTGACTGATGAACACAAAACTACCGGTAACATCATTATAGTAGTTTAGGTAAAAAAGTATTTGAGAAAAACTAATTGCGATGGTATTAAATTTAGTTTATCCTCTGCTATAATCAAAGACATTTACATGTTTGGCTTCAGTGTTTTGTTGTTTTAACGGCCTCTTGTCCAGGCTCCATTGTCACAGGACTTTACTGCTGCATGGAAAAGTGCTTACTTCTAGCTCACATGAATGGATCTCCATTCTAGCTCTCCCCCCTTTTGTGTGGCAGCAAACCCACTTTAAGAGTATTACCACAAACCTTAAAGACTTGAGTGAGAAAGTTAGTGTCTTCCTTCTGTTAAATGTACCAGGAACAACATTTAATGCCTCTAATCCTCGGATGCTACTTTTTTTTTACTGTGTTTATATTATGATGCAGCTAATTGTCCAGTTAAAATCAGAAATTTCACACAAAATCTCAATTTAATCTCCAAAAGATCTATATTTCCTTTATCTGTTCTTAGATTTTATTTAGATTGAATTCTTTATTACCTGGTAAAATTAATATGCTAGCAATTAGACCTCCCTTATTAACATTATTCTGCTTAAGATATCTTTTAATGCAACTTGCAAATTAAATTGCCAATTTAATTCAGTGTATTTCATGTAAGTCTTAAATTAAGTCCCAATTTATGGGGTTAATGTTTTTTTTCTGTTTTTTTTCTGTTTTTTTAAGAAGAAAAGTCTTTCTTTAAGGCCAACTTCATATTAGTAGAGTGAAAGAAGCCTACAACTTGAATTCTTCACATCTCATTAAAGAAAGTCAATATATGATACAGTGAAGGAGAACCATCAGTTACAGTTTTTGTCAATTGAGGTAGTCATAACGAAATGCTGTTTACGTTTGTTATTGGCTGCTTCATCCTGCCTGTCACTGTTTCACTTGGCTCTCATTGGCTCACAGCATATTTATACATCACAATGTGAACCACTAACATCATATTATTAGACTGAATTATCCTCAACCCCATTTTCTTTTTTATTGTATTGTGCTCAGTAATTTATTTCTTCCCATTTTCCCTGCTTTTATTTTTGATGCTCTCTTGCTTTGAGTCATAAATGCTCTATATTGTCCTCGCTCTACCTTCCTCTCTCTTCTGTAAGAGGATTGGCTGTTTCTCACAACATCTGTGTATCACTGTCCTGAGAGAGCAAAACAGTGAGGGGTTGGGGGGGGGGGCGAGCTAGCAGTATAGCAACACAACGCTCAGACAGGGCTGACATACACTTTTCTTTTTTCTCGTGCGCACATACGCTCTAAGCAGCAGACAGCCATAACATCCGCATCGCTCACTGCCCACCTTCATCGTCCTCCCTCTCTCCTTGCCTCTTCACTCCATCAACGCTCTTCTCCTTCTCTCACTGGCTCCCAATCCTCAGAGCCTCATCCTGCCGTCCTGTTCCCCTTGCTGCTGTCTGTCACCGTGGCGACCTAGCCTCTGCAGCCATGGCGACCAGCCAGCAAGATTCGGGGTTCTTTGACATCAGCCTCAAGTCTCTGCTCAAGTCTTTAGGAGGCAGTGAGTACAGATAACACATGACAGGTTTTGTTCTGTCCGACTCACAGCAGCGGTAGACCTTGGTGTTCAGGGGAGCTCCGGTTTACTGAGTCCTGAGCTGGCAGCGGATTTACCCTTGTCATTATTCGATAATGTTGTATAATAGAACAACATTCTGACTAACGCTTAAGAAAAAGACTCCCGCTTTAGAAGTGGATGATACATGTTATTCTTCAGCAGTTTTCAGCATGAATTCTTCATCATACATTCAGCAAACAGAGCAGATCTTCTTGGCTTTTTATAACCTTTATTCCTAGCAGAGGGCAACCTGGAAATACACTGCAGATTATTATCTTAACAAGCAGTACTGGTGCGTCGCCCCTAGTTTTCATGCTGTTTACATTCTCACGTCTTTTTCAGTTTCTTGTTTTGTTTACTAAACATAGCTGATCTCACTCCGAGGCAGTTAGAAGCAGCATTCTCCGTCCGTTGAACACCGTGTTCCTCAGCATCCCAGCGGTGGGTCCTTGGATCTAAACCATCCCAACAAGCAGAAAACAGCCCTGTTTTATTGCCCCGATGGGAGTCATTGCTACGCCGCCGGCAATTTGTCATCACTTTGGCACTAGTTAGTATCTTGTTGATGCTGAGGCTGCAGTGATTAACCAAGCAGTTTGTTTTGATACCGTGCTGAATTCTTGATGTTGAAGCTGAAATGCTGTTGGCTTTTTGTTAGTGTTTTTTTTTTCAGATATATTTAAGGGAACTTTTCAACGCTAAATAGATGTAAGGAAATCTATTAAGCTGCATAACAAGAAGCAAGTTAGGTTAGCCGTGTAAAGGCACCGATCAGCTTTTAAAGAATTTTAAAAGGTTCAAGGTTTTCTGTTAGATACATAGTTTTTTAGGATGTTTTTCAATAAATAAATTTTCGCCCCTGTGTGAGGAGTTGCAGTTCATACATTCTAATTATATTTAGATTTATCCATTGGAAAAAAATCCAAAGTAAAGTTTTTTTATTTACTCTTAAGTCAAGATGATTTTGGCTTAGCAGAGTGGAAGCACAGAATACCAACATCAAAAAAACAAATAGTTGACATAATTGAGTTGAACCTATAGGATCTCATGCCACTGAGCTCATCTTGAAACAATGGATTTAAAGGTTGTTTTTTTAAAAGTTTTGTTGCTTTTAAGACTTTTATATCCATCAATACACATAAAAAAGCAACATTAGCACCTCTTACCTGGAGGAACACACATTTAATTGAGGGCTTCTGCCTTTTAAATGGATTTCTGACACGTTGCTGTACTGAAATGCCTCATATATTGCTGACTGTCTGTAATTTGATAAGTCTTTCAGCAACACAACACAACTTGCAAGTTAGCCAGATCCTGTCACACCGATCAGTTTGTCAGCTTTCTTCTACAGCAGCAGCTTGGTTAGGTTCTGTTGGGTCTTGTCAAGGGCAGTTAAACTGTGCTTGTTATTATTCTCTATGCTTTCAGACATGACTCATTGCTAGCTGTTACCTAGAAACTGACAGCACTTTGCAAAAACATGGACTGGATGGATTATTTTTTTAAAAATTAAGAAACATTTTGGGAGGCTTTTAAAAACTAAAGTCAACTTGTTGTCCTAAGTTTTCTCATATTACATCATCCATGCACATCGCACTTTACCTTTTACAGCATCAGCTCAGTTTCCTTTTTCATACCCTTAGTTTAAGGGATGCACACAGCCATCATCCTGCCTGGATCAAAAAAATCTATCTTTCACAAAGACAAAAACAAAACACTTACGTAATTTTTGTTGCTGAGGGAAGAAGACTTGAAGCTAGCTATGTGTCATTTGTAGTTTCCCCACAAGTCAGTTGTTGAAGATTAGGTCAAAGGAAGTCCAGTGATGTAAGACACATTTTTTTTTTTAGAAACAATTTATGCAACTTGTTGAAACATGTCTTGGGTTCATTCAGGCTTAGAAAAAGTGAGTGAGAGCAAGAATTTCAGCAGATAAGAAGAAGGCTGAACGGTGGAGAAAAAAGCCCTCATGTGATGTAGTTTAAAAAATGTTTACAGAGGAACAAAAATGGCAATAACAACGAGACAGTTAGGTTTTTAAAAAGATAATTCATGAGGCCCATAAGGTAGTATGTGGTGCCTCCATTTTTTTTAAGCTTTTCTACCGAATTAAAAAACAGTTTGGATTAAATATTGATTTGCGTTATTTTATGCTTCTGCTGAAACACAGAACACAAATTGTACTGAACCTCCTCCCACATTCACCATTTTTAAAAATGCACCTTATGGAGGCGGTGCTGTGATTGACAGATGGACTGACAGCCGTACAATCATTAAGAGCAATCACGGAGATGATGGCTTTGAGACATAGTGGTCGTATAAGGTAGAGAATTTCTTTGCACCATCTTCACCAGAGACAGAGGAATTGGGGGGGATCTGTATCTCAACCCACTATAGAGGCCAGGTTTTGGGGGGGTTTGCTAGTTTTATTTTTTTTTATCTTATACGTCTGCCTTGGGCTGCTCTTGTCAGTTTCTGTGGGTTACGACACAATAACAGGGGAAGCCAACTCTACACAGTCAGATGAAGTAACCTTGTTTAAACCAGAGGAGGTAGCCAGACGCATGTTGTTAGACACTAAAGCAGGATTTGTTCAAATGTGCAATGACTTTTCAAAATAATGCCCTGGACTTCCATGTCTACAGTTTATTAGCAAAAACTAGCAGCTTTTGGGATGAGTTGTCCTTGAGAGAACCAAAGACAAACAAGGATCAGCAGCTTGTAGTAATTATTGCCTGGAACAAACTTTAAAAGGGTTGAAAGCCTAAGTTGCTTTGAATTAAAAAAAATGTTTATGTGGCCTTTGACTGTGGTATCTAAACATTTTGGTTTGAGTCTGTTGTTTAGCATTCTTTCATTTGTTTATCATCTACTTTTTTATTATCTTACAATGTACTTGTTTCTGTGTTTCAGTGTCCTACCTACTGAAATGTGCTAAAGAAATAAACTTGCCTCGCCTTAAACACTACTGCAGTTCTTAATTGTTTTTACACAAATGTTTGACATGTTTTTTTGGGGGTTTTTTTTGTCAATTTTCATAAAGAACTATGTTAATTTAGATTCTAGGTTGTCATTTCAAATCCAAATGGTAACAACTGTTTTCATTAGTTTTCTGTTCATGTTAGATAAATCATCATGGCTATAACTAGATGGTAAAGACAGTATACATCTCAACTCTATAACCATGCTTTTCTCTTAACAGTAAAACCCTGTTTCACAATCAGGCCTCTAACATCTAAATAATTAATCATATAATCAAGACGGGAAGGCTGGAAAATCTTTTTATTTATGTTTTTTTAAACCTCTTAAAAGAAAATCAGAATAATCTAAATTCAGTATTTGATGCTTTTCAGATTTCAGAGCTTTTTCCTTTTTTATTTTAGTTCAGAACCATTACAGTATCCAAAATTGTATCCAGTTAATATTTACACATTGACATAAATGTGAGTTTTGTTTTAATTTTTTTTATCTTCCTCTGTATGTCATCTTTCGTTTCAGTTTGTGTCTGTTTCTCTCAGACTGTATTTTAGACAAATCAGTAACATCTATTTAAACACGGATGAACATTCAGAATTTGGGATAAATTAGCTCCAAAATGCTGAGTCATGTAAATCCCTACGGGAGTCCCAGAAAGCGCTCTCGTCCGTCCGTCTGTTAGGGACATGATTACGCTCTTCTCTAATCTCCTCTCCCCTTATGTTTTCTAACACATTCCTGTACAGTACACACACTTTAGTTCACATTTGCAGACACCTTACAGATATATAATTTGGAAGCCCCAATGGATTAATTTTCTGGAAGTCAACCTCTTATTTGCTAAATGAGATTAGTGCAACTTGCTTTGATGTTAAGCCGTGTTACTCAGTTGTTTGACTTTTGCAAATTTCCATATCTGTGTTTATTTCTTCCTGTGTGTCTTTGTGAGTTTGCACTTGTGTATGAGTAGGGGTCAGTGGGAGTGGTGGGTATGTAAGAGAGTGACCACCAGGCTTCTATATATAGCGCCTTCCTCCTCCCCTTGGCTCTCTCTCAGAACAGTGTTGAAATTCCAACCCAACTTTTCTGGTCAGACCTCCGCAAAGATAAGATTCTGCTTAACTGCTGCAGACAACTTAAAGACAGACACTTTAAAAGAAGTGCTTCCTTTCGGAACGTCTTTCCAATGGGATTCAAGGATTTAAAGGTCACGGGAACTACTGTAAAGAGAAGAGGTGGCAGGTCGCAGGCGGAGCTGAAGCTAAAGTAGGAACTGAGAGTTTTGCCTTTGGACTCGTATAGCTGACAGGCATGAGGCCCTGCACAGCCTCTGATCTGCCCAAACTTTTGGATATATCTTCAATTCCCGTCTGTCCAGTCACGTCTCATCACAGTAATCACCACTTGCTGTTTTTCGGGGGGATGTTTTAAAAGGATCTGAGTCATCCAGGAACCTTCACGTGGGCAGTTTCTATCCAGTTGTGGCTCCTTCAATCTCGATGCAGCATATCTTCCAGTTTCATTTGGATCAAATCAGATTTTGGATAGAGCTCTAAATGCAGTTTTGGGGACATATTTCTCCTCAACTCTCTCAAGGATGGAGCTTTACCCTTTTAGCTTTGGTTGAACCAACCAAGCATTTTAAGAGACACATTAATATGATGTCTGCAGTTTCTGGTGTGGTAGATTATTTGGATTGTACAGAAAAACATTTCTTTGAAAGGAAACGGGTTTATGAAGTTATGGAAGCTGACTTTTACTTTAAGTGAAAGTCAGCTCCTTTGTACAGCTATTTCGTCTTTTCATGTGCTGTACCTCTACCTTTTATCGATAAACATCATGGAAGTCCCAACCAAATGGAGCAGAGCCAGTGTCATCAGCTTCATCAAAGGCCTTGGTAAGCTTACATGGGTGCACATTCATATGCACACGTGTGTGCTCAGGTTTCATCCAAATGGACGGTTGAATGACGCCAAGAGGGCTGTGCGCTCAAGGGATTTAGTTCTCACCTCTCCACCGAGTCAGGTCGTATGGTCACTGAAGGTCAATAAAGACCTGACACTGTAGGCGGAGGGGAGTTTCATTCCTTTCTTACATGTGTTTAAACATCAGCAGCAATAGCTTCAGCTCAACATTAGCATAAATCTTCTTCTTTTTGTACGGAGCTTTGATTTCCTTTCAGATGCATCTCAGGAAATGTCTATTTTTCAAAAAATTTTTCTCCAGTAGTTCTTTGTCTCTTTCACATACTCCATCAGGATGTCACTCTCTATATTCAATCAATTTATTTTCTCGTCTCATTATTGTTAATGGAGCCGAGGCTTAACAGTGATGTAGTCATAAATGGAAACCAAATGAATTTCAGAGTAAAGTGTGTCTTTGTACGTCTTTAACCCCAGAATGTGCTTCACTGTCAAACCGGGACATATTTTAAGCTTGTTGGAATAATTTATTCCAGACATAGACATAGAGAGACATAGACATACAGTGTCTCTGACCTACACCCTTAATTTTATAATTGCCAATCACAACTGTTTTATTATTTTAATAGATTTATTGTAGGAGACAACACAAAATGCCACAATTTGAGATGAACAATAAAATGGTATTTTTTACAAAAGAAAAATTGCTAAAGGCTGTTGCATAAATTATATATTGACTTTGCAGCATCTGCTGTCACCTGGTCGGCTGTCAGGACTTCATATTTTGTTATCGTAATATTCAGCCTGTTGGTTGTAGCCTTCAGGAGTAGATACCGATTATAGTCCCCAGAAAGGGGGAAACAGGGATTAATTGTAACTGATATTGCAAAAGTATACAATAGTTTTGCTGCACTACTGAACTTGAAATGTAATTAAGTCAGTTTAATTGTTGAAATAATTGTAATTTCCCTTGATCTGAGCAGGTTAGTTTGACAATCTGGCATTTGAAAGAGATAATTTTTGTTTCAAAATAGAAAACTGTTAAATTATCTGAAGTGCATAATATCCCATTTTAAGGGTGGAAATTCTCATTTCGTTGGCAAATCATCTTATTTAACTACTCATATTAATCACAAATACACTTATTTTAAGACATTTGTATGTGCTTTTACATCAGTTTTTGCAGTTTATCAGGTTATTTGGTTCCAGCCCTTCTTGACCAGTTTTTGATACCAAACAACTGAATTTCAGCTGAATGAATTGTATCTTTAGTACATATTAGTATGCCTCTATCTTAGCAACAGCTACATTTACATGGAGACAAATAATCAGATTGAGGGCCTAATCAGATCAATAATGTTTCATATAAACATGTCAGACTGATGATTCTGATCGCATTCAGTCCGATGGGAAAGACATCCCATCCTGAAAGAGAGACGTGTTTCCATGTATGCACCTGTTCCAGTCTTTGGAGTAAACTGCTCATGTTTGCATCGTCAGAGTGACCTTTTTCTGGAAAGTTATGCAGTTCTGCGCATGTTCAAATGATCTGATCAAAAGCTTGGTACACGTCTATACAAATCATGATCAGATCATATTATTTAGTGTTTCCGATCAACCCAGGAAATTTTGAGCATGTAAACGTAGCTAATGTTGTTGTAGCTCTGGCTGCATGTTTATGGTTTTTGTTCTACTTTACATAAACCATCCACCGCTGCTCCTTCTCCACCTATCAGCTCTTTCTTCTTCTGCCTGTCAGTTTAGTTTATTTGTGATGTCTTGGTGGGTTAACAGTGCTTGATGAACTTAACCCTGCTTTAAAGGTCTCTACAACATTTGCTCCTGACCTGTCTGCCAAGTTCCTTGTTTGTTATGATGCTGTTTGTTCTCTCATGTTCTCTAACCAATGTACAAAGCCTTCATAGCTGCATTTATAGTAATTTATAACAGCATTGAACGGCATATTAGCAGTTTCAGTGTGACAAAATGGAAAAAAAATAATAATAATTTAAGGGGGGTGAAGGATTTTTCAAAGTAGTGTAAAAACTGCAGCCCAGTTGGATTTATTTTGTAAAAATAGTTAATTAACTACCTTTTTTTTTCAGCCTCTCAAGGGGGACTAAAGCAAACAACCCCGCAAGCCAACGCACCGTTGGGAGAAAGGAAGGGTCCGGTCGCCATGGCGCCTGTCAACGTAGACCCTGAGAGCAAGCCGGGCGAGTTTGTCCTAAAAAGCTTGTTTGCGAACTTCACCTTGCTCTCTGAACGCAAGATTCGCATCATCATGGCAGAGCCGCTGGTAAATGAGTTTACCTGTTTGTCTTTGTGTTGTTTTTTCTTTTCTTGATTTATCATTCATAATCAAATAAATATAAATATGTAAGCCTTTTATCTGTGCTTTCCAAATTTTTATGAAGGCATTTATTGTCTCTGGAGTGAGTCGTCTGCATCCTTAAATCTTTCTTCTGAAACATGAGAGAACATGATGGGAAAGATGAACAAAAGTTTTCCTCTAAATTTTGAATTTCACGGGATAGGCTGAATATAACCAGGAGCAAAGAAGTCCCCCAAAACATAAACATCTATGTTGGTTAAATAACCCAGTTAGTTTGTATGTTTGATGCATATACCTCAGAAACTCCCTTTTATATTTTTACATACCATCATGTTGGAATTTCCACACATTTCCAAGAGGAATAAGCCTTTTAATCTCAAAGATGTGTGACAGTAAAACAAAGGTTTAGTTCATTTTTCCTTTTTTTGAGGACAGATAAACAATTTGTGGTTTAAAGTAGTTATTATTTTAGTTATGGTCTAACCCATAGACCATAACTGATGCGATTTATGGTCCAATGTTGCTTTGCTGAAAAACTCACTAGAAGGTTAGGTGTTCTTAGATCTTTAATGAGATGTTAGAAAGCTTGGAAGTTAAATATGTGGGAGGATACTTCAGCAGGAAAAAGATCCACAGTTCTAGACAGCCCAGGGCACGTCGGCCGCGACCTTTCTATCGTTCTGCTAGTTTATGTTAAAGCTCCGCTTTCCTCCGAGTCGTTTCCCTGCTTCTTTTGTGTCTGACAGAGCTGCTAAGTAGAAGTGTCCAAAATCTGCCTCACTGACTCATCATAAATCAGGACAATAACTTTTCCTATCAGTACGGAGAAATATATGAATACATGAATATATTTTAGGCCCTCTTCGTTTGGGGCCACTGTCTGTATGTTGTAATTTTTTTGCTACCATCTCCAGATGTAAATTGTTAAGATGCAGACAGTCTGTTGGGGAAAAAAAGAAAATATTTACAAGTTTAACTAAATCCATCAATCCCCTTGGATTAATGGGATTATGAAAATGTTGTTTTGATTTTTTTGTCATTTTTTTCTGTAACTTAGCTTTCTTTGAATTTAAACTCCCATTTAAACTGTTCACTCAGTTCTCCATCTGTCTTTTCTCTCATAACTGATTCCTTGTGTTTGGTTTATGTTTTGTAGGAGAAGCCACTTAACAAATCCCTGCAGAGAGGAGAAGACCCACAGTTTGACCAGGTTTGTCTTCCTCACATTGACACAACCAGTGGATCATTTCTGCACAAACCTAAATGTTAATGATTTATTTTATGGGAAGTTTCCGTTTGTTTTTCTCACTCTTTTCTGTGCAGCTGATCAGCACCATGAGTTCCCTGGCAGAGTACTGTCTGCCTTCCATCCTGAAGACTCTGTTTGACTGGTACAAGCGGCAGAACGGCCTGGAAGATGAGTCCCACGAATACAGACCCAGAGCCAACACAAAGTCCAAAAAGTGAGAGATTGAAAACAGTCCACATAGTCTTATTAGGGAATGGAAGAGGCATTTTTGAAGGTTTTGATCAAAGCATTTTACCAAACGAGAAGACATTAAAAACGATGCCATAGTTACATTAGTTAGTTTCTGTTTGCTCAATTTTTCCTTGTTAAGCAAACTGGAATTGCTGCTTTACATGGAAACGTGGTACTTTTCTATAATCTGTTTTGCCTCATTTTGAGATGACTTGCTCCTACTGAAAAAACATACCCCCCCCCCCCCCCCCCCAAAAAAAAAAAAAAAAAACTCAAATGGGGAGAAAATTTGGTTTACATTAAAAAGAAAACCTGAGAAATAATAAAAACTGTACCAGTAACGTGAGAATAGGAACAACAGTAGGTGCATTTAAGGGGAGAAGAAGAAAAGACACGACTAATCAGTGTTTCTCTGGTTGTTTCTCTCAGTGATGAACAACAGAAGGACTATTTACTGGAGCGGAGGGATCTGGCAATAGACTTCATCTTTTCTCTAGTGCTTATTGAAGTCTTGAAACAGGTGAGGCTCATTTTGAAGTGGGACTAATCACTGAGAAAATCCTAAAAGTCTGTTAAAAACTAAATCTCTGTGTGGTTGTGTTTCTACAATTTCTATCACTTTTGTAGAATTCCAAGAAATATGAATAAATAATGACTTAAAGAGGCTCGGATACATGTGGGGTTATCACATAATGTGCAAATGATGAGAATATAATTAATTATCATTTTGAAGCCAGGTTATTATTCCAGTGTGATCCTTGATAGTGAATTGAAATTTAACACCTAAAAACTTTTAATAGCAGACATTTAACTTCAATAAATCAAATGAAAACCCTAAAAAGCCTAAACTGTCATCATGGGACTTAAGAGTACAGTAGGCACCCATTGCGGTTGTTAATGTTAAAAGATGGAGTCATCTATTCATGTTTAGAGGATTCCCGTCAAGTAAAAAAGGAAAAGGAAATGTAAATCTAAAAGCAAAAAGGGGTTTTGGAATGAAAAGTCCTGTTCTCATTCGTCTCCCTTTATTTCCTTCAAAGCTGCATAAATGTACAGATGGTCACTTTAATATTTATTGCAGCTTATTACAGAAGCACACTGCTAAAGGCCTGCTAGTGTTTTATATCTCATTTTCCCCCCCGAGGCTAATAAACAAAGTTTCCTGTCTTATAAACCAGCTAAACTCTCTCCTGCTTAAACTGACGTTTTTTGTTAGTTTTTTTATTTGTTCCTTTAATATGATTTAATTCATGATTCAAAAATTAAATATTTGTGTTAATTTTATTTTTCTTGCAAAATTTATGGGTTTTTTTTCTTTTTCTTATCATTTCAATCATTTTTTTCTCCATAAATGGGCCATCAAAATTTGAAATGCATCGATTCATTTATGTGTTTTCCTAAATCCAGATCCCGCTCCATCCTCTTCTGGATGGTCTTATCCAAGAGGTTGTCAACCTGGCCTTCAAGCATTTCAAATACAAGGAAGGGTACGTGCACCAAATGAAAAACACTGGTTTTCAGTAACAGGCTGAGATGTCACCAATAACGATGATGATGATGGTGTTTTTTTTAGGTATCTGGGGCCCAACACTGGTAACATGCACATAGTGGCTGACCTCTATGCAGAGGTAGTGGGTGTCGTTGCTCAGTCAAGGTAATTTGTTTTATTTCACTGCACTGTTTAAGTCCAATAATCACTGTCAGCTGTAAAACCAATGCCTTAACTGTCTCTGCAGACAATCCGATTTGCAATTAAGATTAAAACATTTCCCCAAGCTGACCCTGTACATAGTAATGACAATTTCTGTCCTGTACGCTTTAGCAAAAGTGAGAAAATTGACAGTCCTTGGCTGCATTCTGTTTATCCGTGTCTATGTGTGTTTAAGCACTCATGGATTATAATGACACTCTAGACGACAGCCCCCTAGCTGCATAATGTCTGTGATGAGAGATTTCATTTTCCCAGAGATTATATTCATGTTGTTGCCAAAGCAGCTCAGTAACAGCCGCTAAATACAAAACGCACACTGTTCAACACTATCATCAATTTAAAACTCAAAAATTTGGTATCTAGTAAGTAAATAGAGAAATGTGTCACAATTAGAGGAATACAGGAACACACAAGCTTTAGTAAAGATGGATTTATTTAAAACATTTTTATTTGGCTTGTCAGAAACTGGGGGAAGCTGAAAACAGTCCAAAGATCAACATGGCAGCAGCCATTTTCACCGCAGAACACACATAGCAGGGGTGTGTCTTTATTTTAGTTTTTCCTGTTTATTCTTAGTTGGGTTCTGCTGGAACCAGACTGCACCTTCATTTTTCTCGCTTCACACAAGAAAAGAAAAGCTCCTGTAATTTTTTGGCTTCTTAGACAAATGGCTCAATTTTTTAGATGTTAATTTCTTTATTGTTTTGTTAAACTTTGTATTACTTTGATAAAAGGGCCCAGCCGATTCTGGTCATTAAGGCTATGTGAGGAAAGCACATGTTCTTTTCCTCTACATCACCCCTCCAGATGCCTTTCTAAATTTAGTCCTGCAGAGCGCTGGTGGTTGAATACATCAGGATCATGTGTAAATACACAAACACACACACTGAGCATCCACTGATCATAGAAAACACAGGCAGAGAGAGATATTAAAAAATAAACTACTTTTGCTTGTTTTTCGTAATAATTCCAGTAACTAAAGCCTCATTTAGAAAAAGCAGAGTTTACTGAAACCCCAGAGGGTAGAACAGTTGTTCACATCTGGTCACCATTTCCCCCGTCAGGTTCCCAGCAGTGAGGAAGAAGTTCATCTCTGAACTCAAGGAGCTGAGACAAAAGGAGCAGAGCCCGTACGTCATCCAGTCCACCATCAGCCTCATCATGGGGCTCAAATTTTTCCGCATCAAAATGTACCCAGTGGAGGACTTTGAGGCTTCTTTCCAGTTCATGCAGGTAGGCTGCACAGAAAACATTTGCTAACTTTGCTATATACTAGATGCAATGTTAAGTTACATCCACGGACATCTGGGAGCTGAGTTAAGCTATTATAGAGGTGGTTGCAATAATCAGGGGTTGACTGTCTGACTTGTTTTTTATAGCAATTGAGAAACATGCTTCTAATTTCCTCTTTCTTAATGGAGCTGAGATTTGAACTGATGACCTTATATAAACATGTGTTTCGATCACTGATCCTGGTTCCCTCCTTCTGTCTGCAGGAATGCGCTCAGTATTTCCTGGAAGTGAAGGATAAAGACATCAAGCACTCATTAGCTGGACTCTTTGTGGAAATACTCGTACCTGTTGCTGCTGTAAGTGCTCTTTGCTTAGCAGTTCAGTTACACGTGAAGTCCCAATTTGACTGCAGGTTTTTTTTCTTTAATGTAAGAAAAAAAAAACTAAATGTTGAAAATCTGATACTTTAGTGTTGATATTTAATAAGAATATGTAGCTCATTGACTCACGGAACCAAGATAATGTAATGAAATATTACCCTTTTTTTTCTTTAAAAAGAAATCTGCATTATTGTTTTTCCACCAGACTGTAAAGAATGAGGTGAATGTTCCCTGTTTACGGAATTTTGTGGAGAGTTTATATGATACCACTCTGGACCTGTCCTCCAGGAAGAAGCATTCTCTGGTAGGTTTCTGACCATATTCTGTTTCATCACCGCTCATCTCTCTTCATCTCTTCTCCATTACCAACAGTTGCTGAGAGCACTTACTGTAGCTCTCCAACATGTGGACTTTTATCACTCAGTGATGGACGGGATGAAAGGTTAAAGAACTGCTCTATGCTGCAGGGAAAACTAGCTTTCAGGGCCAGATTGGCTTTATTACACCACAGCGTTTAGCTAGCTGTTGGAAGCACTACAATAATAATAGAACCACATTTTCCTAATTAGACAAAGGTTCTTAAAGGATCAAGTAAATAATGAAGCATTTTAGGTAGCGATACAATGATCAGAAGTTTTGTGGCTGGATTTTGAAGGTTTTTTTAGAGCTTTTACGTGCTGCCACCGGATTGATTTGGCAAGAAGGAATCTGGATAAAATCCATATATTTTACCCTTTATTGTGTTTTAAATAAATTGTTTAAATGAAACAGAAACATTTTCAGACAGAGGATAGAGGTATCCTTAGAAATCTGAAAAGAACTGCAACGACTTTAAACACCTCATTCGGGGCAGATTCACACCTGCCACATTTTATCCACTGTTACCAGGCTAGAGTTTGTTTCCTCCGCATTGATTCACACCTTTAGTACAGATTTAAATACTGTCCAGAAAACTCTGCTTCAGACCAACCAACTGGACCGAGACCCACTTTTTCAGTAGGTCTGACCAGATGATGAAATCTTACGTCTCTTTGGGCTTAACAAGCCAAACAGATCATATGTCATAGCTGTTTCTCTGTCTGTTGCCTAGCAACACTGCTGCTAGCAAGCAGTGGACCTTGTTTGGTTTAGAAGTTGCATTTTCCAAAACTGTCACACAATTACAAATAAAATCTGCATTGACAGAGCTGCTCTTCACACTCAAAGTTTTTGCAGCTAAAAAAAGCAGCATAAATATGCAAAACAGAGGCGCTGCATGAAGTAGTTTTTCTCCATTTCCCGCTCTGTGCTCTGTCCTGTTGTTGACATTTCGGACCAATGGGAGCAGCGGTCATCACAGGAAATATCATAAGATTTTCAGAAGTTTCACAAGATAGAAATTCAGCTAATTAAAACTTAAAATTTGGAAAAAGATCTGAATTGCTTTTATATTTTACATCAATTATTTAGTCATTGATGTGACAACAGAGGAGCTTTAAGAGGACTGAACTTTTCTTCTAAGATCTGCTTCAAAATATATATCCTCAGACCAGAGGTTAGGTAAAGGTAAAAATAAAAACTTTTAGCACTTTTAAGAAATGTTGTGAACAGTAGGAGAAAAAAAACAAGAATAAACAGGAATATTAAAACAATGCAAGTTTAGGCATTGATTAATGCAGACGCTGAGTGAAAAGGCGAAGCTCTCGATTTACCGCTCGGTCCACGTTCCTACCTTCACCTATGGTCATGTAATCTGGATCATGACTGAAAGAACCTGAATTCAATCGGCCAAAATGAGCTTTCTCCTTAGAGTGGCTGGGCTCTCTCTTAGAGACAGGGTGAGGAGCTTGGTCATTGGGGAGAGGCTCGGAGTACAGCTGCTTCTCTTTCACATCAGAAGGAGTCCGCTGAGGTGACTCGGACATCTTTTTCAGATGCCCCCTGAACGCCTCCATTAGGAGGCGTTCCAGACACGTCTCACTGGGAGGAGGCCTGGGGGACGATGCGGGACACGCTGGAGGGACTGTGTCCCAGAACAAGCCTGCCAAATGTCTAAAGGAACATTGTTCCACAAAGATGGATCGCGAAAGAAAAATGGTCGCTTCTTAGAGTTCCTTTTAGCCTTTGGAACTTTTAGGAGATCCATGCCCTGAGGTAGAAGAACCCGAGATTGGAGGATGCAAAAGATCAGATAGATAAGAAGAGCAGTGATGTCACACTGTGTGTATGAAAGTAACTAATCTGCTTTATACAGCTCTACAAGATTTCACTGACATTTCAAAACAAAGACATGCTTAAGAAAGAGGTGACATTCTGAGCTATCATTGCATAAAGCTCTAGCTATCATTGACACCTGTAACTGTGTGTATTCCTCTTCACCCAAACTGCTGGATTTCCTCAGGATTACAATATTTATTATCTTCCAACTAGAATTTGACTTATCCACATAAATACGTTCATCTCCCTGTAATGTGTTGACATCTATCAGTGCCTCAATGAAAAAAATACTGTTTGATTTCTAAAAGCTTCTTACAAATGTTTCACTATTTTTTTTTTATTCCTTTTTAAGCACCTTAATGCTAAAAATACATTTTGTACAGTCAATGCCATGAATATATAGTGATATATGCTTGACATATTTGTAGTTATATAGTATTCTTAACTCAAAAAGGATATTTAGGTGTTTGTAATTGGAAAGCTCATATGTATTTCGTTCATTAGAGATAGTTAAATATAAAATGAACAAAATCTGAAATATTAGGTGCATCTTTGCTAATTAGTTTAACTGTTTGCATGGTTTCTGCATCTTCTGAGCTTTTTTCCTTATGCAAATGTCATACGTAAGGCCTTTTTATGATTGATTGATTGATTGATATAATGATTATAGTCTTACCCAAAACTTTGTTTATACTGAAGAAGAAATTATGTGTTTTGTAACTATTGAATTGGGATTTATCTTTTGCGGCTCATAAGAAAACTATCAGATACGAATTTAAAAGAGCATCAAATGACTTAATGAATCAGACATGCACTTTCTTGCCACATTTAATGTTAAAAACTGCATGAACAAACATAATTTAATAAAAGTATTTTGCCATTTAATTATTTAAATCTTATCTTTTTCAATTAGTTAAGAAGTAAAATGTTACCTTGTTTCTGATGTTTAAAGCTGCAGCATAAATCTTTCGTCGGAGTACTTTCTTAACAACCAGTGGATTAGATCCCACAGCTGTTTGACTGGTGTAACTGCTACCCAGCAGCGTCACAGAGCTGCTGGCTATTACTATTGTTTGCTGCTGATCTGCTATCTTGGATATCTATCTGGGTTGTGATGAAGCAGACACCCATCCTGTCTGACCTGCAGATATGCCACCCTTCCAGTACGCAAGTTACTTTAGTCAGATTCTCCAAATACTCCAAACAACACACAGTCTGGCCTCTACACTCCCATTTTCAAACAGCAGTTTCGTTTTGCAATTTTCCCTTACGAGCCTCTTTGTGTTTTCACACCCACTAACAATAACCTGCATTGTCAGACAGCAGAACGAACAGACACGACAAACACGGCAGTTATGTCTCTAATTGTTATGCTTGTATATGGCTGAGCGGCAGCATGAGAGGAGGTGTTGAAATGGATGGAGGTAGAGAAAAGATACTTTTAGTGATCAGTGGTGTCAGGTAGAATAGATGAACTTAAGTCAAATTTACCAAAATGTTCATAAGGAAGGTTTATCTGGACTAAAACAGGTCGAGCAATTTTAGGAATTAGTTTAGTTTAACTGCTGCTTTAGGACAAGAAGTACAATTAGATTTAGATATTTCAGTTTTCTTTTGGGATTTTCTTTTGAAAGATTTAACTTTTACAGTAACCAGCTGCTTCATTAATGGGGAGAAAACATTAATTAACCCGTGACACTTGTTTATTTATTTATTCCATATGGACATCACATAAGCATTGCACAAGTGCTAGTTTTCAACTCCAGTCTTTAAGGGGCTTTTAGAAAAAAAAAAGTAAATTAAGCAATTGAACAATTTCGATTTAAAAATCTTAAAGAATTTTGAATTTACAAAAAAATAAAATAAAAGTGGTTTTATACATTAATATTGTGACGTCTCTCTCCCCTTTCCAGGCTCTGTATCCGCTGGTGACCTGCCTGCTCTGCGTCAGTCAGAAGCAGTTTTTCCTCAGCCGCTGGCATATTTTCCTAAACAACTGCCTCTCAAACCTCAAGGTCAGTTTTCCATCTGCATTCTGCAATATCTCCAATACAGTGACCTGCTGAGGTATTTTAAATTACTCCTCAATTGTTCCTCATTTTGTCACATTCTGACCTCAAACTTTGAGCTTTTTTTTGGTAGACCAACACAAGGTATTACATACTGTATTGTCAAACTGGAAGGAAAACGGCTTGGTAGGTTGTTTTTGTTTGTTGTTATTGTTGCAGCGACTCCTCATTAAGAGTTGGATGGACAATTCAAAGTTTCACAGACGCTTAAAGCAGATTAGAGTTTTTAATCTATAACCACCTCATGCAGCACAGCCCAGCCTCTCATCCACAACTAAAGACAGTTTGGGACAATGTTCAACCAACAACATACACAAAAACAGCAGCAGAGGTACCCA